>AJFK01000563.1:0-147217 GCA_000467715.1 Hysterium pulicare CBS 123377
AGAACAGTGAGGTGTTGGCGAAGGGTCAGGCATTCCTGGCTTCTGGAGGGACGAGCTGGGATGCGGATAAGAAGAAGACGAAGAAGAACGGCACCATGCATTCATGAGTCCGTGACAATCTGCATAGCATTCCAAGGCGTTTGAGGATGTGCCGAGGGTGTATTTGTATTCCAGTGTTGAGAGCCAGGGGTTGCAATTTCCATCATCTTATGCTGTCATATCCTGGTTTACTTCTAAGATGGGCAATCAGTGTGTATACCCTCGTTATAGTATCATAGATTTATCGTCTTCTATATAGTCCTCGAAATTATTGAACATGGTACTTCTTTCGCTACACAGGTCCCCCAATATGCAAGTAGACTGACGATCCATCCCTATCCACACACTGCGGATCCGCAGCCGCCGTCTCATAAACCCTCATAGCCGCCTCCGCCATAATCGGTCTAATCCCCGTCTCCTTCCCAGCCTCCACCCCCAACGACATATCCTTAATCATCATCTGCGTCTTGAACCCAGGCTTATACCCATTACTACTCGGCACATGCGCCACAATGCCAGGCACCGGACACACATGATCGCACATCCAACTCTGGCCCGTCGAGTTCTTGATGACTTGATAGAGGACGTGGGGATCCATGCCGGATTTTATGCCGATGGCGAAGGCTTCGGCGGTTGCGAGGAGAACCGTGCCGCTGAGATAGTTGTTTGAGATCTTGGCGGTCAGACCGGCGCCCAGGGGTCCGCAGTAGAAGAACTTCTTGGGCTCGCCCATCATTGATATTACTTTCACTAGGAGCTTGGAGGTGGCCGAGGAGTCTGAGGGTTCCGGGTGGCCGACTAGCATGGCGAGATCGCCTCTTTCGGCAGCGGGTACTCCGCCCTGATGCTTTCAGTAACTTGTCCTAATCATAAGAGAGTGGAGGAGAAGGTGCAAGACCATACATACAGAAACTGGAGTATCGACATAAGTCCCCCTTCCAGCCTTCTTCACTGCCTCTCCACATTCTCTCGTCGACTTCACGTCGATAGTACTGCATTCACACATCACCCTCTCCGGATCCTCTTTCGCGGCTATCACTCCATCTTTCTCATCCAGATACACCTTCTTGACATCGACAGCCGCAGGCACAATCGATATCACCACTTTTGCGTTTTCGGCGGCTTCGCGTGCGGTGGAGACGGTCTCGATTGGCCCGAAATGCCCGAACTCTTTGGTGAACCGCTCGCAAGCTGCCGGGTTGATATCGTTTATGAAGAATGTAGACTCCTTTGGCATTTTCTGGCGCACGTTTTTCGCCATGGCGTAGCCCATGGCTCCGAGGCCTGGTGATTGGTCAGTATTCACTATTCACTGTAGGAAGAAAGGATGGAAGTATTCACCGATGAAAGCGTAGTTTTCTGGCATTGTGGATGTTGTCGTTTTCTGAGGTTTCAAAATCAGTGTCTCTAACTAAGAGTTTGGCATGCTGCCCTTTTCGCTAGGAGTAGTCTTTTGATGTCTCGAATGCTCGTCCCTGCATAACTCAGGGTCCAGCATGGGTGGCTTGCCCCACATGTTTCCCCCTCACCTACCCTTCTTTACCCCAACTCCTGCGCACTTCGAGTTATGCTGGCAGTGATACTTGCTTGTTAGCAAGTATTTCTTAGGGTGTAGCTTCAGTCCTTGTTGAGATGCTGTTTCGTTCCCGAAACTCATCTCTACGCATCCCGGAAACCAAGACTGCCGAATCTGGTGAATATACCACTACTGCATGTGCAATTTGTGTGTATTGCGGGGCATGAAGCTACCCCATGGAAACAAGCTACAGGGATGATAGCTTGTCAATATCGATCCAGGCTTCCATTTGATTGTATATCGTTGCTTCTATTCACTGTTTTCAAAAGTGTTCACTTCTCATCCCCTCTGAGACCACTAATACATTAACCTTATAAACTAAACGATAATGTCACCAGCAAAACCACTCCGAATCGGCGTCATAGGACCCGCAGGCTTCGGAGGCTCCTACCTCTGCGTCGAACTCATAAACCGCGGACACTCCATCGTTGGTATCTCTCGAAAGCCTGAGACAGTGGGCACACATAAATTATACACGCCACGAGTTGCGGACATCGAGAATCTGAGTATCAAGGAGCTTGCAGACGTATTTCGAGATGTAGATGTCTTGGTCAGTGAATACGGCCCGCATACGGCTGGTGCTGGTGCTTTGCAGTATAGTGAGTGGCCGTCTTTCCCTCGTTTAGAAATTGTAGAGCGATACTAATGAGATATTCAAGTGCCATACCTCGAAGTGGTCCGGAAGATGATCCTTGCCGTAAAGCTGGCCAAAATCAAATACTTCGTTTTTGTAGGCGGAGCAGGTAGTCTGCACGCCCCCGGCGGTGAATGTGCCGTCGACCATCCAGACTTCTTCCTAGCATACCGGCGCGCGATAGCAGATAGCGAGGCCCATGTCGTTTATATGGAGGAGCGGCTAGGGCCAATGGGTTCATCACTGCGTACATACAGGAACGCGCGCATCGCCGAAAAGCAGGGAAAGGGCAACCAGGAGACTCAGAAGTGCATCGAGGAGTACGAAGGGCACTTGAAGACGTCAAAGGATCAAGCGTCGAATTTCATCAAGGCTGGAAGGACGGCATTTATGTTCTTTGACGGGAATACGTCGTTTAGGTGGACGTTCGTTTCTCCTAGTGCTCTTTACAGATCTGGGAGACGGACGGGGAAGTATGAAATTACGGTCGATGACTTGCCGCTGAAGGGGGAACAGAAAACGGAAAATGTAATGGAGGATCGTTTGACGGGGATTTCGGTTTCTGATCTGGCTATCGCTATTGCGGATGAGATAGAGAATGAGAAGCTTGTTGGGAAGCATTGGACTGCGGTGGGAGATTTGTCGGATGATACGCCGGCACCGAGTTATATCACTTTGGATGCGGTGTCCAGTGGCCAATGATTTAGTTGTAAATATAAGTTGAAATATCCTTGAGGTCTCTCAACTGCTGATCCATGGCCACTTCGGTGTTGCGAAAACTCTTGAAAACTGCACCTTGAGCTCTAGAAGACGATATTTAAAAAGTCCTGGGGTACTTTGGCGTGAGAAGATCGCAATCGGCATATTCCAAATTTTGGCCAACGCCATAAAGGTACGCGTAAATTCGCTCAAGGTACTATGCAAAACTTTATTGAAAGCCAGGGAATGCAGAAATCACCAAAGTGCAGTTATATCTCCATCTCCTTGAGATCATCAGCGACCTTGAAGGGTGCCTCTGTCTTTGCCTTGACCTCGTCTACAGTAACACCCTTCGCGACCTCCTTAAGCGTCAAGCCGTCTAGAGGGTGGACATCGAATACGGCCAAGTCTGTGATGATTGTGGAAACGCATTTCTGGCCGGTCAGGGGGAAGGTGCATTCTACTCAATTCATCAATACTGTTGTATTTGCAGATTTTGAGAGCGGAATTGGGCTTACGGTTTAGGATTTTGGGATTGCCTTTCTTGTCGGTGTGTTCCTGCAATATCGTTTAGCCAACCATCGAATGATTCGAGTTCAGTACTTCATGCTTACCATCGTTATGACGACCTTGGTTTCTGAAGGGTTGGCTACGAGATCCATGGCTCCGCCAATACCTTTCACCTTCCCGGGAAGCATGAAATTCGCCAAGTCTATCATAGTTAGCCAAATCATCCCATCTCACTCGTGTTGGGAGATCTCACCGCCGAATGTGTTCACCTGCATTGCGCCGAGCATAGCAACATCAATCCTTCCAGACCGAATCATACCAAAACTCTCATGACTACCGAATGTAGCAGCACCCTTGATCAAAGTCACGGTCTCCTTGCCAGCGTTGATGAGATCTGGATCTTCCTCTCCGGGCTTGGGGAATCGCCCCATTCCGAGAATCCCGTTCTCAGATTCCAAGATGATCTCAACGCCTTCTGGAAGGAAGGCTGGAGCAGCTAGCGGCATACCGATACCGAGGTTTACATACATGCCGTCTTTGAGTTCTTGAGCTGCTCTCTTGATGATCCGTTCGCGCTTCTGGGACGCTTCTGCGGAACCTGGGAAGTATGTTAGCATTGATGCTTTCAGAAAAGCGTCCGCAATAAATTTCACTCACCTCCTTCCAAGAGCGCTTTCTGCTGCTCCTCAGGATCCTTGTAGAATACCAATCGCTCGATCTTCTTCCCCTCAGTGCTTTTAATGACCTTCTTGACATAGACACCCTGCAAATGGATGTCTTCCGGGGCAATGTCACCATACTCCACGATCTCATCCGCCTCAACAATGGTGACCCTGGCATTCTTCCCCATGGCCTCGTTGAAGTTATTCTGGGCTTTTCGGAATGTGCAATTTCCTAGGCGGTCGGCCTTTGCCACTTTCACGAAAGCATAATCGCCAAAGATAGCTTCTTCCATAACGTAGGCCTTGCCATTAAACTCGCGAGTCTCCTTTGGCTTTGACATTAAAGCTACGGTGCCGTCTTTGTTATATCGTACTGGAAGTTCGCCGGTTTGCACTATTGGTAGAAATTAGTTTACAATCATTCCATTCAAGCTTCAAATATTGAGATGTCACGTACCTATCGTCCCATAAGCAGCAGGCGTATAGAAAGCAGGAACGCCCGCAGCGCCCGCAGCACACTTCTCCGCAATTGTTCCTTGCGGCGTCAATTCCAAGCTCAAATCCCCCCCCAAGTACATTTTCTCAAACGTCTTGTTGTCGCCAATATAGCTGGCAATCATTTTACCAATCTGCTTTGTATCTAAGAGCTGGCCCAGACCGACTCCAGGCATTCCAGCATTGTTGGAGACCACCGTGAAATCGGTGAGGTCTGTACGATCGCGGAGAGCGTTGATGAGGGTATTGGGGACGCCGGAGAAGCCAAACCCGCCCACGAGAACCGTTGTGCCGCTCTTCATGTCGGATATCGCTTCCTGAGCCGAAGGCACAATCTTATTGATTGCATATCTGCGGGTCGAGGATGAGAAGAAGCGCGAGCTCAAGCTGCTGCTGCGGGCAGCGACGACGAAGAATGTACGCTGCATGGTTCCGTGCTGTCGTCTAGAGGGTCTAATCGAGGCTTTTCAAAAAAATCAAGGAACCCAAGAGGAACCCAATCAATCGTGATCCCGGAAATCGGAAAATAGGATTGATATCCAACAGCCTGCAACTGGATCAATTACCGTTCACTTGCTTCTCCCGGTAAATTTCGCGGTTCCTCCAGGAAGCCCTTTCCTTCAACCAGCTCCACAGATAGTCGTGAAAGTTGGAATGATGGATAGCGTTTAGAGGCTTTTCCCGACATGACTTTTTTTCCTGCGGAGTTAAGCTACCAAGTCAGTCACGGCTTGCAGCTTGCAGCTGGACCCCACATACCGATGAATGTCGTCTCAATTGCCGCCCGAGAGCGGAACCCGAGCTAGAGCGGCGGTTTTTATCGCCGCTGTGGAGATCTGCAAACCCCTCGTGCCCCTCCGCAGTTGGGGTACTCTTGACACTTTCAACTACTTTGAAGCATGCGGGTTAGACACGCATTGCATATGTACCTATTGAACCTATAAGCTAAATGCCTCATCTGCACTTCAATTGAGCTACATTGAAAGTTTGCCTGGAGATTCATTGAGCTTTCGGTAGCGCGAAATCCATGAGGCTGACTAAGTTATTCTACATAGGATAAACCATTAGCGACCGGCTGAAGTCTTACCCGTTCATCCCTAAGTATTGCGGAAGAAGCTTTCAAGGTCTTTTACTCTCGTCTTCACTTAAGCTTTCGGTCTTAATTTACTGCTTTAAATTTAAGTCCGGAAGAAGTATGTGTCTTAACATTCATGATTCACTATATTGGGTCACTATTACATCCGTTGTTAATACAAGCGTTATGATTCACGTAATGAGGGGCACTCTATGAGCGCTGAGCGTGAGATTATTAACGTAGGCTTGAATGAAGCACTTTTTCGTGTTATTTGTTTTATTGAGGATCCGTGGATGAGAGGATTAAGATATAACTCTGTGCTATCCCCTTTCTAATATAGGTTGTGCACAATGTCTTTCACTGGAGCTGGAAGTTAGCATGCTATTTTATGCGCTCAAAAGGAAATGGTCATAGGTAGCTTACAGTTTGCAAAGTCTTTATGGTCTTTGCTATGTAATGCACGGGAGGCAATCGCATCCTCCTCCGCATCGCCGGTAGGTACGTTATACTGCAAGTGATGTCAGCCTAAATTTGGAAATGGCTGATAGTATATTGTAAGGATTGGAGGGCATTCGTACCGCCGTCAGTGTGGTTTTATGACCCAACGATTCGACTAAGTGTGAAATGGCATCGGCAACAACATGAGCATCTTTGGCATCATCCCCTGAGCTCTGCTTTCCGATGTATGGGATGATTCGTGCAATCTGCTTCGCCTCTTCTGGGTTGCTGGCCTTAAGATGTACGGTAGGTGCAAGACTTAGACATGAAGTGATACCGTGAGGAATGCCGTAGGTTGCGCCAATCGCGTGACCGATGCTGTGACTTAAGCCAACCCCTCCTGTATATAGGAATGGGAATAGCGACTCGTAGCACGCACAGAATAGTTTTGTCCGTACGTCGGCATCCTGCGGATCTTGTTTGGATATGGGTAGATAGGTGAATAGGTCTTTGATTGCTTCCAGACACATTCGTTTTGTGGGAATTTCGGATGCTAAGGGATGGTACATGAGTTCCACTGCATGATCAAGCGATCGAATCTAGATATTGTTAACTTAACTTCTAATTCAGGAAAAAGGGAGCTTCAACCTTACCCCTGTACTTGTCCACAGATTTAAAGGTGTGTAGAGTGCAAGATCTCCGTCATAAACAACAGCTGGAAGGATTAGCACGACGTCTCTTATTGCAATCAGGTACTCGATAGGGCTAACCTTTGGGTACTAGTTCTGGATCGCTGACCGCAATCTTGACTTTCTCTTCGGTCGTGAAACCAGCATTTTGGGTA
Organism: Hysterium pulicare CBS 123377; assembly: GCA_000467715.1. Classification (NCBI taxonomy): domain Eukaryota; kingdom Fungi; phylum Ascomycota; class Dothideomycetes; order Hysteriales; family Hysteriaceae; genus Hysterium; species Hysterium pulicare. Next base: position 6,973 of record AJFK01000563.1, read on the forward strand.
GTTTCGGCTACGCTGAGAGTTGTAGGAACAGCAATGCTCGGTATCCACTTTCCGGTCTCCTCGTGGATGTTGTGTGCTATAGCTTTTGCACTATCAACTGGTGAGCCACCTCCGATTGATATCAAACAATCGCATCCCGATTTTGCCATGAGAGAGGTTGCCTCGCGGATGTCGCCAATGGGACTATTTTAGAATCAGCTGATGCGGATGCGTAAAGCGCTTGCGACTAACGCATGTTGTCCTATTTTGCTGAATGTACCTCCGTGGACTGTTCCCAGGCTCTTTTCTATGTCTTTGATGACAGGGGTTTTCTCGTAGAGTGATCGTCCGGTTATGATGAATGCTTTGGTAGCTCCGAGCTCGCCGACGACGTCTGCCAATTGTTTGCTCGTGCCTTTCTAGGTTACTAATTTGTCTCCCTTAGACGCTCCACATCTGCGCCTACCTCTACCATATATCATAAGCTTGACGGGAGAAGCTCGATACACTCCCTTCAGGGACGAATCAATGCTCCCATTTTGGTATTTCGAAGGTAAAGTCATGATGCGAAATGATCGTTTGAAGAATTGCCAGCGAATCTTGGAGAAGAACAATGGATAGCGACCTTCAGAACACCTGAAATAAAAAATAACCAATCGACCATCACATAGCTACATACGTGCGCTCGTCATGGAGGGGTGATTGCTAACAAGCCCCACCACGCTTGCTGCCCCGCCACCGACCCTGCAGCGAAGCGGAAACGGCACTCCAGGCCAGGCTCTCGGACTGAGCTAGCCAGTAAGAAATATACACATTCAGCTCTGCTTTTTGCAGAAATGCTAAAGCTATTGACTTCAGAGATCGAAGATGGCGACTTTCAACCGAGTCGCCCGGAATGTGCTGCAGAAGAGTCCAAATGACGTCGTGTTGTTGTCGGTTGTTAGAGCACCAGTCAACAGGTCGTTCAAGGGAGGTTATAAAGATGCGTATCCGGAAGATATCTTGATGCCGGTATGTACATGAAAGACTTAGGACGGTGAACCCTGAAAAGCTAAAGTTTGCGTAGGTCATGAAAGCGGCAGTCCAACGAGCCAAAATCGAGCCAGGAGATGTAAACGATGCAATGATTGGCAATGTATTGGCTGAGCTTGGATTCGCAAAGACAGGCCGAATGGCTTTGAATCATGCGGGCTTCCCATCGTCAACTACATTTCACACGGTCAATCGCCAATGTTCGAGCAGTTTGCAAGCGCTCACCCATCTCTCGCACTCCATCATGGTAGGACAGATAGATGTAGGCCTGGCAGGAGGTGTAGAGAGTATGTCTCGAAACTACGGCTCCCGTGGCGTTCCTGTCGATGTTTCCCCCGTGCTTCAGGCTTCCCAAGTGAAGGATGCTCGTGATTGTTTAATGCCAATGGGTGTCACATCCGAGAATGTGGCGGAACGATACGGTGTTGACCGCAAATCTCAAGACGAATACGCTGTACGTAGCCATGGACGAGCAAGCCGAGCACAGAAAGAAGGTCGCTTTGATTGGGAGATTGTTCCTGTGACTGTGCAACGAACGGACGAAACAACAGGGCAGCCGACGGGCTTTGAAGTGAAGCTTGATGATGGTATCAGACACGGCTTGACGTTCGAAAAGGTATCTAAGCTGAAGCCAGTCTTCGGCGAGAATGGAAAGAGCACAGCTGGAAACTCGCAAGTGCTCCGCTTCAGTGATTACAAATTGTTCATGTGCTGACTTTTTCAAAGATCTCAAATATCGGACGGAGCATCAGCGAGTATCTTAGCGCGACGCTCGTGGGCAGAAGAGCGTGGACTGAAGCCTCTGGGACGCTTTGTTGGCACTCAAGTCAAGGGTTGTGCTCCCGATGAAATGGGGATTGGGCCCATTTATGCAATACCGGCGTTATACAAGTACACCGGCATCGAACAGAAGGATGTCGATATAATTGAGTTGAATGAGGCATTCGCTAGTCAAACCATCGCTTGCATTCGAGAGCTGGGTCTAGACGAAGAGAAAGTCAACCCGAATGGAGGTGCGATTGCTTTGGGCCACCCGACTGGCGCTACTGGTGTGCGGCAAACTGCAACATTGTTTGGTGAGTTGCGAAGGCAGGATAAGGAGATTGGCATTGTGAGCATGTGTGCCAGGTAAGTTGGACCTGATTCAGAAGGGACGAGCTCAGCTAACAAAACCCAGTACTGGCCATGGTGTTGCATCGATGTTTATTCGCGAGTAGAATAGGATGGGGGCGCATTGGATAGGGAGAGTCAACGAAACACCTAACCTGATTCAAGTACCCCTTTTAAAGGGCCTGGGGAAGGGGCAAGTTACATTATTCTAAAGCGCAATGACCGCAAGAAAGCATGTAGAAAGTATTGACAAACATGCGAAAAGCACAATATATAAGTCCCAAAGGGTCGATTCTCTCAGGCTGCAGCAATATATCGACATATTAATGCTCACGTGGTGTCGTGTGTATGGCTAGCAATGCGCTAACTGATTCGACACTGGCTTCGGAAATAGTGAATTATTGCTCCGACTTTGCTCATTTTCCTTTCTCCCCCACAACGCACACCTCCACCGCCGAACCAAAATTCGTGGGCCCACTTACATTGCGCCGGTTATGCTTCATCTATCTCTAGATCATGTGCTGCTCCAACCTCTCTCCAATCCTCCGTGACCCTCTTCAAGCCTGATTGTCTCTTTACCCTTCAATCCGTCTTTGAGTCATGTTCGCCCTTCGACGTGCTTCCCTGCGAACCTACCGCAACCTCTCAGCGTTCCAGCCACGCCGCTCATTGGGCAGCGTCAGTGCTATTGATTCAGCCATCTTCAGGTCGTTATTTGGAACAGACGAGATCCGCAAGGTTTTTGATGATAAGGCCTACCTCAATCGATGTGTTGATGCCGAGACAGCGTTAGCACGAGCTCAGTCGCGCTGCGAGGTTATCCCCTCCCACATTGGAGAAGTTGTCACCTCGAAATCAGATGGAGCTCAACTGGACTTTGACCGTCTTCGAACTGAGACGGAAATTGTCGGTTACCCTATTCTTCCGTTAGTAAGACAGCTTTCGGCATTGGTCGGCGATGAAGCGGGAAGATATGTTCATTGGGGAGCGACTACTCAGGACATCATGGATCTGGCCAGTGTTTTGCAGATGAAACAAGGTCTGGATATCGTTGAGAGAACCCTGAAGTCTGTAATTGCGAACCTCGAGACTCTTTCCAAAAAGTATCGAGATACTCCAATGGCTGGTCGAACTCATTTACAGCATGCTTTGCCGGTGACCTTCGGTTACAAGTGCGCAGTTTGGTTATCAGGATTGCAGAGACACCTCGAGAGATTAGAGCAGCTACGTCCTCGTGCGTTACTTGTCCAATTCGGTGGCGCGGCAGGTTCGCTTGCATCTTTAGGTTCCGGAGATGATGGTCTAAGGGTCCGTAAAGAGATGGCAAAAGACCTTAGCTTGAACGATCCTTCAATCACATGGCACGTAGCCCGTGATGGAGTTGCAGAAATTGTCAACTACCTCGCCTTGGTGGGTGGCAGCTTAGGCAAAATGGCGCTCGATCTCATCATCATGTCATCGAACGAACTTTCTGAAGTTTCCGAGCCGTTCGTACCGCATCGTGGAGCGTCTTCGACCATGCCGCAGAAACGAAATCCGATCTCGAGCGAGGTGATTCTGGCGGCGTCGAAAATACTTCGGTCAAACGCCGGATTGGTGCTGGATGGCATGGTCTCGGACTTTGAACGTGCCTCAGGGCCATGGCATTTGGAATGGGTAGCGGTGCCCGAGAGTTTCGTCCTTGCTGTAGGCGCACTCAACCAGGCCGACTTCGCCCTCTCAGGCCTTGTCGTAAATGAGAAGAAGATGCTGGATAATTTATACTCGACGAGGGGTCTGATTGTAGCGGAGGCGGTCATGATGGGCCTCGCGCCTTACGTTGGTCGGCAAAAAGCCCACGATATCGTCTACGAAGCTTGCAGGGAGAGCATTGAAAACGACATGAGCTTACTTGAAGCTTTGGAGAAGAAGTCCGACGTTACGGATAAGATTCCCCACGAAAAGTTAAGCTCACTGTGCGACGCGAAGAATTATCTTGGTTCCTGCGGGCTTATGGTGGATGAAGTTCTCGCCGCATCGAAATGAGTGTTACTTCTGATAATTTCTAACCTGATATTTGATCTCTATCGCTAGTGGAGCACAATAGGCGTCATATCTCAAGCGCATCCCATCATCATTTTCTTGCACGAGTTGACTATGCCCAATACATCACAATATTTGCTCTGAACGGATCCTCCAATCAATGAAAGTCCTGTGTTTCTTGGGTTTGGCTCTCAATGACCAGGTAACAGGAAGTGCTGGAGCCCACCGAATTGATCACGGGCGATGGAGTGAGATGCGGAGAAGGAGTTTGGGTTAGAGCCCTTCCACAGTAGGTGTCAGCACGGAGGTTGGCAACGGCATAGTTCCACACAGGATCTAGGCGTCGTACGCCGGGCCATGATTTCCAAGACGAACCCACCATCCAGGTTTGCTTTAATTCCCACAACCGTTCTCGGAGACCTTACGCGATGGCGGATTCAGCGGGCTAGCCAGCGGCTGGTCATAACCAGACCCCGCCATTGCATCGAAGACTAGGACCGCCCCACATCACGCATGGCCCACACCTCCTGAAGCTGCGGCAGTCTGACTACGTGTAGAGGAAGTCGAGTGATATAAGGCTGGATTGGTCTGACACTACAAACCCTCAAAGTACCGCCAACAATCATGCCCTCGCTTATCCCAGACATCAAGGAGCGCAAGCTCGTTACCGATCCCCAAAAGGCTTTTCATTACACTGATCTTCAAAGACTAAAGCCAACTAGAGCCAATGATCCTTACCAATACCAGGCAGGATGGGGGAATCGACATCAATCCGAATTGATACCTGGAACTCTCCCAGTTGCGCAGAACAATCCTCAAGAAGTCCGATTCGGTCTGTACACAGAGGGGATCACCTACTCGGCCTTTGTAGCTCCGAGAGCTCAAAATTTCAGCACATACATGTATCGCGCCAGGCCTGCTGCAGCTCATAGTAAGCAATATATTCGAAATTATCGGACATATCGGACTAACAGGGGGACAGAGGGATATGCAAAATTCCCTTCCAAGTCACACATCGAGAACTGCTTCTTATCAATCAACCCGACAGTGGACACCCTGCCAGAACAAGCTGAATGGGCACCGTTCCCACTGCCGAAGGAGGATGAGAAGATCGATTTCGCCGATGGACTCCACACCCTTGCTGGAAGCGGGGATCCGAACATCAGAGAGGGAATTGCTCTATATGTCTACATGATCAATTCTAGCATGGGAAACCGTGCGTTCTGCAATAGCGATGGAGACTTCCTCATCACCGCCCAACTTGGAAATCTTGATATCAAGACGGAAATGGGGATGATCTTCTTGCAACCTGGAGAAATCTGCGTAATTCAACGCGGTATTCGATTCCAGATCAACCTCGCTCCGGATACTAAAGAAGCGCGGGGATACATTACCGAAGTATGGGGTTCGATGTGGGAGCTCCCCGATCTTGGTCCCCTTGGCGGCCATGGTCTTGCCAATCCGCGAGACTTTTTGTACCCAGTCGCTGCGATTGACGACGACTTGCACGTCGACTTCAGGATTGTGAACAAGCTCAATGGTAGGCTTGAAGCGATCGACCAAGACCACAGTCCCTTCGATCTGGTTGCCTGGCATGGTAACGTCGTGCCCTACAAATACGACCTCACCAAATTCTCTTCTCAAAATAGTACCTCAATCGACCACACAGACCCATCTATTTTCTGCGTTCTCACCGCTAAGTCACGGGATCCGTTTACTCCTCTCGCAGATTTCCTGTGGTTTGGGCCACGCTGGGACGTCGCCTCGAACACATTCCGTCTCCCCTATTTCCACCGAAACTCTGCCTCTGAGTTCCTCGCTTGTCTCTATGGATCGGGCCTTGGCCGCAGCGACGAGTTCCTACCAGGTGGTGGCAGCTTCGAAGGAGGTCATACACCCCACGGTGGTTTTCACGAGGGGTACGTACAGGGAATGAGAATCCAGGAAAGCCAACCGGAGAAGATCCTCGAAAGTGAGTTCCCGGGTTTCTGTATATTAACACACCAATCTATCTGAGACTAATCCCCGAAAATAGATCAATTAACCATCATGGTGGAAACCAGCCGCTTGTTCCTGTGGACAGAGTATGCACGTGTCGGTTGTGGCACAATCAGCACCCACGGGACAGACTACAAGGTGTGGGACAATCTCCCGGTAAGTCATCACCCAGATCTCCGGCCCAACCTTCACATGGCCGGCTCACTTTCGAAGCAATCACTGACATCAAATGCTTCTAGGACCGATTCTCTGCCAACCCAAAAGCCAAAGAACTGCTTCTACGGCTCAAGGAGGACAAGATCGCCGAAAAGAAGCGCCTGGCGCCCTACTACATTGGCGGCTTCCAGCATGGTGCCAACGCAGATAGCACCAAGGGAGTCCACTCCAGCGATGGATTCCCGGGCATCAAGGATGAAGTCCACACCACCAATGATGCGTTCCACGGCATCAAGGATGAAGTTCCCACCAATGGTGGAGTGCACAACGAAGACATCCACACCAATGGTTTGAATGGCTCAAATGGTGCATGAAGACGGGTTACACTGGAGCGGGGACAGTGGGCTTAGCTTTCGGGAGTTTTCAGCGTATTGGAATTTTCTCCTGGTCTTTCCCTCACAAGCAACTTCATTTATATCCAAACATTGCAAGCAGTTGTATATCCCACATTTCAGAAATTGATGCCCAGCGATTTCTGAAGCAAACATGAGAACATGTCTTCGAACTCTTCCAAGTCTCTCCAAACCTTGGCTCGTGCGCTACGTGTCCGTGGATTAACCGACCCCCACATCTCCATTCAATGTGGGGCATTATTTTTCTGCGCCATCCCGAGGCCAGCTTTAATATCATGAATCCAAGACCGAAGCAAAAATGGGCTTTTGAATGTTAGAACAAATCATGAAGGCAAGTACCAGACTGCTCGCCAAATCAGTCTCACCAAGACGTGCAACATTTCTTGCATCGTCGACGCACCGCCCGAGTAATGGATGCCTGGCTCGAAATGTCGGAGCTGCTTGCCAGCAACGCAGAAGCCTTGCTTCAGTCAATGGAGCAGTGGATAAGAAAGCAGTAGAGAAATTGCCATTGGCTGGTATCAGGGTCTTGGATATGACTAGGGTGTTAGCAGGGGTAAGGTGCATTTCCTAATGCGGTATCACAATATATCATTCAACTTCAAACTTATATCGTACTCACACTACCTATTCATAGCCTTACTGTACGCAAATATTGGGGGATCTTGGGTGAGTTTATTTCTGTAGTCATGAGTCTCAGCATCAAACCTACAACCTCTATCGTTCATAACAGTTATACTAACCCGCCCTCCCAGCGCCGAAATCATCAAAATCGAACATCCCACCCGCGGCGACGACACCCGCGCCTGGGGCCCCCCGGACCTCCCCTACAACGACGGTATCGAGCGCGCCTTCCCCGGCGAAAGCGCCTACTACCTCTCCGTAAACCGCAACAAGAAATCCATCGGCCTGTCCTTCAACACGCCCACCGGCATCGACATCCTGCACAATCTGGCGCGGAAATGCGACGTCCTAGTCGAGAACTACCTCCCCGGCTCCCTGGCCAAGTATAAAATGGACTATAAAACGTTGGCGGAGATTAATCCGGCGCTGGTCTATGCGAGCGTCACCGGGTACGGGCAGACGGGGCCGTATTCGGATCGAGCGGGGTACGATGTCATGGTGGAGGCGGAGATGGGGTTGATGCATATCACGGGGGAGAGGGACGGCCCGCCTGTGAAGGTGGGCGTTGCGGTGACGGATTTGACGACGGGTATGTATACGGCGATTGGGGTGCTGGCGGCGCTTTATTCGCGGAAGGAGACGGGGCTGGGGCAGTGGATTGATGCGAGTTTGAGTGATTGTCAGGTTGCTGGGTTGGCGAATATTGCGGCGAGTGGGTTGGTGAGTGGGAAGAAGGATAGTGGAAGGTGGGGGACTGCGCATGGTGAGTTTACTGCTTTTGTTTGGGGTAGTAGGAGGGGGGACTGACGAGGGAATAGCGTCTGTGGTACCCTATCGAGCATACAGAACAGCGGATACGAATATCTGTGTCGGTGGATGCAATGATCGTCTTTACGGCATCCTATGCGACAAGATCGGAAAGCCGGAATGGAAAACAGATCCCAGGTTCGTGACTAATGCACAGAGAGTCAAGAACAGAGATACCTTGGATAGGATCGTTGAAGACGAGTTAAGGAAAAAGACAACGAAGGAGTGGTTGGATGTGTTTGAAGGGAGTGGGATGCCGTATGCCTCTGTCAACGACATCCAGGGGACATTGAATCATGAACATGGTATGTTGGTTTTATTTCTATCACATGATCTTGAGACTTGAGATTGAGACCTGTGCTAATGAGTACGCGAAGTACTGGCAAGAAACATGATAGAAGAAGTCGAACATCCCGCCTGCGGGCCCCTGAAACTGGTTAATCATCCCGTTAAATACTCTCGCGTCGAACCTAAAATACGCTCTCCGCCTCCCTTGCTAGGTCAACATACCGACGAGATCTTGAGGGATCTAATCGGTATGGATGGAGAAGACATCGCAGCACTGAAAGAGTCAGGTACTGTTTCCTAAACCAGATGCGTATAAATCTTGTACAAGAGTTCCTCACGGAGCTAGAATTGGCATTTGCATCTTTTCCCTCTCTTCTAGAGATATAGAATAGCATTTACGGCGTTTGAAATCCAATCAACTTATCGAATACATTATCACTATTGCAATGGACAGTCCAAAGGTATTTCCTCGCTAAAGCCGTCCCTAATAAGAAAACGGACTTTTCCTATTATGAATGACGTGCATTATCGAACCCGTCATGCATGATCCCGTGGCTGTGTAACGTGTTCAAAGATGACGCTAGCCCCACATGCCACTCTCTCCTTCCCCACAATCGTTCACGCGGACCCTGTTCCACTCTTGTACTCACCCCTCACTCTGCGTAAGCGGGACCGTTGACTAAGGTGGCAGGGGCGCTGGGTGGTAGACATGTACGCCATAATGGAGTTAAGCAAAGACTAAAGTCCAGAGCCAAAGGCGGTGAAACTAAGATAATATTTTTTTAGAGGGAAAGAAGAGCCTCACTTGTTCTAGCTTTCTTGAAAATTGTAATTGAGGAATCATGACTACATCCCAACAACCAATTGCAGAGACGAAGGTGGTGCAGGAGAAGGTGTTACCGTTTAGGTATCAATTCGCTGCTGGAGCTGTGGCGGGGATATCAGAGGTCGCGTGGTGCCTTTTCCTATTTTCTCCAAAAGCTATGAGAAAAGTTGAGAAGAAGACTGATAATGAGTAGATTTTGGTGATGTGATTCTCACCCATACGTCAGAAGCCAATGAAAGAATTTGCTAAATATATGGGTGGGTGGTTTGTAGGTACCCGTTGGATGTGGTCAAGACGAGAATGTGAGAGCGCCGAATTTTGGGGGTTAGGAGATGGATACATGGAAGAGATTTACTGATTCGGAGTAGACAGTTACAATATGGTAAAGCGGTAGATGGGCAGGGATATAATGGGGTATGGGATTGCTTTAAGAAGATCTATAGGAATGAAGGGTGAGATGTGCCGGAACAGGATCTTGAAGAAATGACAGACTTACATATCAGTACAGATTCGGAAGGTTCTATCGAGGTATCGGCGCCCCCATTTTGATGGAAGTACCCAAACGGTACGCAATCTCTACTGCTAAATCGGAATGTTGGTACTCATACAGTGTCTCAAGAGCAATCAAGTTCTCCGCCAACGACGAGTTCTCCAAATTCTACCTTTCCCTCACATCTTCTACCAAGCTCACTCAACCTCTCTCTATCTTGACCGGTGCCTCAGCCGGTGCTACCGAGTCGCTCGTGGTTGTTCCCTTCGAATTGATCAAGATCCGATTACAGGACAAGGCATCTGCATCGAGGTATAACGGGCTTCTAGACTGTCTGGTTAAAGTCGTGAAGGCGGAGGGACCCTTGGCATTGTATAACGGTTTCGAGTCTACATTATGGCGGCACATCGTCTGGAATGCAGGCTACTTTGGTTGTATATTCCAAGTGCGAGCTCAGCTACCTGATCCAGGGTCATCGAAGACGCAGAAAACGCTCAATGACATTATGGCCGGGTTTGTGGGAGGGGTGGTTGGGACTACGTTTAATACGCCGCTCGATGTGGTGAAGAGTCGGATACAGAGTGCGCCGAAGGTCAAAGGTCAGGTTCCGAAGTATAATTGGGCGTGGCCGAGTCTGGGAGTGGTGTTCAGAGAAGAAGGCTTCAAGGCCCTGTATAAAGGTTATGTGCCCAAGATTTTGAGATTCGGCCCTAGTGGTGGGCTTTTGTTGGTTGTATATAGCGCTGTCCTTGATTTGTTCAAGAAAGTGGTCTGAATGATGGGCGATCAAGTTGTTTTACATTGCTGGATGCATATGGCAAGAAAGGGGGTGCTTGTTTTGCAAGGCTGAGGGTTGTTGGAGGGAGCAAGAGAGACCTAACTGTCTGGTGCAAGATTCAGGGGAATAGAGGGACATGGTTAGCCCAGAAAGGTTACTAAGAAAATACAAAGCTCCGAAGTGAGAAATGGCAACTGACGCAACATCATGTAACGTTACTTGCCAGATGAACGAGACTTGACGTGTAACTAGCGAATGCAACTGTTGGAAAGAATAGATGAGGTGACGAATGTCGAGCTCATGAGTATCTTGTCAAGTAGAATTACTCGTCATGCTGAAGCGTGTTGTTTCTACCAAAGTGAAGCATGCCAATAATGCGCCGGAGGGAAATAGAAGAACGAAGGAAGCTGGTAATCGGCCTGGCTGAATCCTCGAATCTGACTTAACCAACCCGCTGCTATAGTTACCGCTTCCTCCCGAGGTCCTTTACTGAGGGTGAACTTTTCTTTACGTTTGTGGTTAGAGACTATTCATTTCCTTGAATTGATCATGAAGCTGGCCCTTGGGTGCTGGATGATCTGGTACGCACATGCAGCTGACGTTTGCGAATCCGAACTTGTCACCTGCATGAAACAGGTGACGGCGTAAATGGCACGATTCGGGGAGGCCGGATGAGGATTCATGAAGCCTCACTCTGACACCAAACCAAAATCTCTTACGATTGCACGTCTATTTACGGCATGCCAACATTGTCAAACCATCCGATTCGTGACGCGATCAGGTCTCTGAGGGCTCGGGTAAGCAGTCGTAATACTCTCTGGTGATGAACTAGGAAGTCACTCCTGAATGTCCACTAAGGTAATTTGTCATCACCGTCATGCGAATATTACTACATTCCAGTACTCCATCGAAGCTCTGCGAAGTGGTTTGAAGGATTAATGGCCTTAGAAAATATGCAAGCCACGCAGTATTAGGGAGATAGATTGTGTTGCCCAGGAAAGACATAGGTCATGAACAAGACGATGGATGTATAACCAGATTATCTTCGCTCGGCCCGATGTAACTCGAATATACGAGAGGAGCTTTGGTTGGTGAGGTCTACGAAACAGTTTACTTAGCATGCTAGGCAGAATTCGTGCACCCTACTTGGCACTTGCACGTATATTTCACGCACGGCCTTATTGCGAAGCAGAAGACATCTGAGCTTTTCTCCTTGCTCTTCATCGGCGATCTGGCTTTATTGCTTTAGTGTGTTCATCAAATTTCGTATCGAGCAACAGTACAGGTTTGCAATGGTGCGAAGAGGAATCGTCCCAGGCCCGGTGCAAGGGAAAAGTCGTTTTCTTCCGCGGGCCAATACGCCAGCAATGTAGTCGCTGGCTGAAGCGAGTGCGAGGACGATAAGTCGGTAGGCATTAAGATATCCGGCGGAGAAAGAGGTATAACTGGCATGGGAGGCGTATGGGATAGAATGGTGAAAGCAAGTTTGATCGACACGAACCCGCTTCCGGAGTGTGACAAGATCTACCCATCTACCAATCTTGAATTGCATGAAATGAGCACGAAGACTATGCTCAATGCGGCCGAGCACGCACATGTCGCTGCCCGCTTCTGGAAGACGATGGGAGGGTGAGGGATGCTCGCCCCACCCGTCTGCCAGCCTCACTGGCCTGAAGACGGTCCCCACATGTCCCCTACCGTGCACTCGGGATAGCATGTCGACGGCATGGTTCACCTGTCGCTCCAGCGCATTCCCGTCGTGTTGTTTGCTCGACTAGCACCTCGTCCGCTGACCATTAGCGTTGCCATGCGAGGCCGGGCACGAAGTCAGATGGACGCGTCGAGTTTGCTGTTCTCGAGCTAGGCGTCTGCTCCACGGCTTCGTCTGCGATGCGAGCGGGTCGTCAATCTGGCTGGACATAGTGCTGGCGGCCTCCGCTCAGCTGTGCTGGCCGCATAGGCGAGATCAATATGTAGGTGATATCCAGGAGAAAGTGGTGTCGATTTAAATCGCTGTGATATGAAAGCGATTGCAACGGTCCCGGGGTGATATGGGAACCAAGCAGCGTGCGAGTCAGCTTCCCCGCAGTTCGCGCGCCCTGGCCCAGACCCTTCACACTTCGGCCCAAACGCCTGAAGGTTCCCCTCCCGGCACCTACGTCGCCAGGTCTTTCGCAATTCATACAATACCCTGCGTCGACTAGCAGACGTCGTGAAGCCTTCGAGAAGCTTCCCGTCACCGCCCGTACGCCTGGCCTCAATGGCCCTGAAGCAATGCAGCTTGTGCGATCGCAAGTTCACAAAGCTCGAGCATGTTAAACGGCACGAGCGCTCACGTACGCATGCCATTGGACTCTCTCAATCAATTCCGCCAATCTAATTCTCTTTCCAGACACCAGGGAACGACCATACGAATGTCCGACCTGCAAGAAACACTTCTCTAGGAGGTGAGTCGGCGCTTTTGGGCATTCGGATTACCTCAACCAACATGTGTGTTTCTCAGTGACGTTCTTTTCCGCCATTGCAAAGGACATGCGCAGAATGCCCTCAACCGTCTAAGCAACAATAACTCCGCTGCTCAATTGACTCAAAATGGTGCCGAAGATCAACCTATGAACCCTCCTCCAATCCCTCAGCAAGACTCCAGCCAGATTGGGGATCAAAATACCCAAATACCACAGGACCAAAGCCAATCACCACATCTACGGAGGACCAGTTCTCGAGATGTATCGCAAATGAACTCAGAAGTCAACCAGAATCGACTCCCATCTCCTTCAATTACCGTCCGGCCCGCATTGTCACAACACGCATCTCCGAACGACTCTCGACTAGAAGCCTTGATCAATGCTGCACAACAACTTGACCCTCCTGGAGATGTGACTTGGCGATCTCCGTCTCCCATCAACATCGGCCCCGAAGGTGACCGCTGCTATCTTCCCCGCGCTCAGGATTCGATGCCTCCTCCAATTGATCCTGCTATGGATATGCTATCATTCTCTCCCGCTGGCCATGTTTCAAGCCTGGATCAATGGGCCTTCGAACTTGTTCAAAGTAACCATCCCATCCCAAATAGGACTCCAGCAGATGCCCTCCAGACATGGCTATTTCCCCTGGACAACGATCTCCTATCACAAAACAATCCCCATCACATGACATTTAGCCACAATAATTACGACGAAGGATACCGCAGCGCTCTTAACCACCCAGATCATAGCAGCCCTTCTGGCAGCACTACCTCAATAGCCAGCAGAATTCCTCGAGATAGATTTGCCAGGGTAGAGAATTGTTGGCCAGCTCGAGGTCGGAAACCAACCCGACTAATGCCCACATTATGGAAGGATCTCGTCTCGAACGACACAACCAATCTATTCTGCGAAACTTATCCGGGTCAAGTGCTGACACCGATGAGCGAGCGCGAGAGGCGTAACTCTCGGTGGGGCTTTGACGACGAATGCCGAGATCTTCTTCAGGGAGCCCTCAACGCCACACCTGCGCCGGCTACTTTACGGACCTGCGAATCTTACGGAGACACGACATCATCAAGTGGAGACGCTGGCCAGAGCCCTGGTATGGATGGAGTCGTATTTCCACCCGCCGAGATTCTGGACATTGCTTTGGAGATGTATCTCTATCACTTCCACCCAACACTTCCAATTGTACATATACCCACGTTCAGCGCAAGAACTGCCTCACGGCCACTCCTTCTAGTAATGTGTCTCCTCGGCCTCAGTATTCTTGGAACTGCTGGAGCATCCAAATTTGTCTCCCGGACGTTTCCTGTATGACTCCTTTCGCGCGTGCACTCATTCGGGGCTTATTAAGGTCAACGCTGACTTGCCGCAGACTGTATTAAACATGGTTTCTAATGAGCTTCAGACCATCTCACGGAGCAGATACCCACCGGAGAAGCAGCTAAGAATCATTGCTACCGCTTTGTTGACGCTGAATCTTGCATCAATCACCGGCGTAAGCTACCGGCAGTCTCGCCAGGTAGTCAACACCAAGAGTTCGCTAATGAGTAGGCAGAGAAAGAGTCGAATAGCGCAGTCAGAGAAACTGTACAATGACCTTCTCTCGGTAAGTCACCGATGCGCTTATTCTGATATGATACTGATATTGCCCGCAGGCTGCTCAAGGCCATGGCCTCTTCTCATCCAATGAAGGCCAATTGCCCGATGACTGCATAGATGGCATCATGGATATAGAGACAAAATGGAAGGCGTGGAGCAGAATTGAATGTACCAAACGGTAAGCCATAATTTACAGGAAAATGTATATCGAAGCAATCATTGACATGTTCTCAAGCCTAATCCTTGGACTGTTGGAAGTTGATTGCTGGTATGCTGCATACTTCTCCATCAGCCCAAGCATACGTCCAGAAACCGTCCAAGTACTACCACCATCGGAACATGCCCTGTTCCATGCCAATTCAGCAACCAAGTGGTTTCAGCTTACACAGCGCGGCCTCCGACTCTACACGACTCGCATCACTCCTTCCTACTTGCCACCTCCTGGGATGAAATTGGAGTCTTCTAGCTTGCGCAGCTTACTGACGATGCACTTGCTTCGGATATATGAATCAAACGACCGATTGATCAACTCTGGCGATCGTGGTGCGCAAAAACACCTCGAACCCTGGCGGGTGTATGCCGAAGACCCGCGAAGCAGGGATCTTATACCCCTCCTCGTCAGCCTTTCATCCTCAGGAGTGGACCTACTCAGAACCGCCGATTTAAACAGCTCGGTACTATGGCACGCATCCTGCATGATGCTCGGAGCCAACCTCCGAATATTCGAATTAGCAGCCGGCCGCGCTGGTCCTCTGCCAGCTGTCAACGCTTTAGAGGATATCTCGGCATGGGCTCAAAGTCCGGCTGCTAGGAGAGCAATCCTTCATGCTGCGCACATTTTCAAACTTCTCTTCGATCGCAAAGTCTCCGATATCGTCACCTCACACAGTGTGGTCGCTTTGTTCCAAGCAGCGCTAGTGCTAGGCCTCTATGTCTTTACATTACCACAGGGCCTACCAACTAGTCCCGATAATTGTATCGAACTCCTTGATCTCATTGACTGGAGTTGTGTCGGTCATCTGGGTCTAATCGAGACTCCGTCGTCTCCAACAAGTCAACTTGGATTCAACAACGAAGGACCTGCCGTCAATTTTATTCGTAATGGTGGTCCGTTCAGTATAACGGGGATAGCGCTCGAAGGTGGATATCTTGCTGCAAGGAGGACGTTGCTGCATTGTGCAGACCTAATGGATGGAATGGGACGGTGGAAATCCAGGACCTTCTCTCAAATTCTTCATATCATGAGCGACGATCTGACAGATGTGGATATGGCTGACAGTGACGAGCAATGACGTTACGCCTCCTCTTTTCCCCAATTCTAGCTTTCTGGGTTTTGGGACGGTCACAAAAGATGTCTTTGGATATGCGACAAGACGCGCTTGGGTTCATTCCTTCCTGGGTTGGGATTTCAGCGATCTCTTCAGCGGGCGCAGCTGCATAGTATCAGGCGTTATGTATCCTGTTGCTTCACACTGCGGTCAACTTACCAGACCATTTCGAATGAAAACATTCCACCTTTATTCTACTCATAAACTCATCTGGTGAATATCTGGGAGTATGACCTCTGCTAAGGGATGGTCTAGCCGGCGAAATGTTGCTTTTCACATGACAGTATGGAGAAAACACATGATGATTATGCAACAAACAAAGGGTTGCCTGAAGACAAGAACAGCTTAAATCGAAAATTGAATTTGCTCAAAAAGGCCATTTCAAACAGGTCTGAAAGCTACTATTTAGAGCCACACCACAATTCAACCTCGAACTTCCACCCTAACACAACCACCACAATCACCGCAACACCACCAAACTAGGTGGCGGAGGATGCTGCGATAACATGATTCAAGCACGATCATGGCCCGACAAAGTCACTAACAAACCCTACCATAAGGCCACTCCAATAAGTTTCCACTCCACACCGCTCCACAAGGGCCATTTTACCCCAAACGCCCTGGACTCTGCAATGTGGGGTAAAAGATCACGACCACACCGAATCGCAACCCACGCGTTCCTCATGACGCGACGGGTTCAGATGCTTCCAGTGCCTTTCTACAACGAATTCCTAATCAGCTCACGATCAGTCCATGAACACCGAATCCCCAGACTCCCATCCTTAAAAGTCCGTCTCCCCATCACGTGCGCCCCACATGTCCTACCTCCTCTACATCGTGCTCGTCGGAGTCTTCGTGCTTTGGTATTCAAGACGCAGCAAACCGCCCGCGGGCCTCAAGCATGCGCCTGGACCGCCGGGCGCGCCGCTGATCGGGAATACGCTGCAACTGAAGCCGCAGCCGCACCGCCAGTTCATCGATTGGGCGCGGCAGTATGGGGAGATTTATAAGTTGCGGATGGGGTGGAATGATTGGTATATGCTGAATTCGCCTGGGGCAGTGAAGGAGCTCATGGTAAGTCTTGCGGGAGCCGTGTTGTTGGTGTTGGACTGGTTGAGAGGTGATGGGACTAAGAATGGAGTAGGACAAACAATCTGCTCATACCTCGTCTCGAGCACCTAGTCCCGTGACTAGTGATGCGCTTTCTGGGGGGATGAGGTTCCTGCTCATGCCATATGGGAGTGAGTGGAGGAGACTTCGGAGTGTGAGTCATAAGCTTTTGACGCCGCAGATGATGGATAAGTTTGGGCCGAGTCAGGAGGCTGAGGGGAGGAAGCTGGTTTGGGATATTTTGAAGTCGAGTGAGAAGGATGGGAAAGAGGGGAAGGCGAGGGGAAATGATGATTCGTATATGCATGTTAGAAGGTATACTGTCAGTGTTATTATGACGAGTACGTATGGGAGGAGGGTTCCGGAGTGGGTATGTTTGTATTCCATTCTTTTCCTTCTATTCTCCTTTTCCTAGACTGTAAGAATCTGGAACGGAAGAAGCGCATACTGAATAACACCAGGAATGCGACGAAGTCCGCGAAATCTACGGCCTAATGACCGACTTCTCTAACGTCGCTGCCCCGGGTGCCTACATCGCCGATACACTCCCCTTCCTCGGAAACCTTCCCCGTTCCCTCCAATGGTGGCGTAAAGCTATCCTCCCGCTGCAACAGCGTCAAGCCAACCTCTGGATGAAGTTCTGGTCGAGCCTGAAAACGCAAATGGAAACCGGCCAAGCGCCCGAATGCTTCGTCAAGCAATTCATCGAGGCCGACTACCAAAAGCAAGACATCACGGAACTGCAGGCTGCGTTCCTAGCAGGTAGTCTGATAGAGGCTGGGAGCGAGACCACCAGTGCGGCGATCAACACCACGATACTCTACCTTTCGCAACCAGAAGCTAGAGATATCATCAAGCGAGCCCACGAGGAACTCTCGCGCGTAGTAGGCGACTCGCGCTCTCCGACCTTCGCAGACGAAGCAAACCTCCCCTACATCCGCGCCATCGTGAAAGAAACCCTGCGGATCCGACCCGTCACTAATATCGGCACACCGCACTACACCACCGCCGACGTAACCTACAAAGACATCTGGATACCAAAGGGCAGCGTCGTAGCCATCCAACAATACCCAATCCACTACAACGCCGAATGGTACCCGGAGCCCGAAACCTACAAACCCGAACGCTATCTGGGGTACGAGGGGAAAGCGGGATACTACGCCGCGCTACCGGACCCTTACGGCCGCGACCACTTCTCGTTTGGGGCCGGGCGCAGAATCTGCTCGGGTCTGCATCTGGCGGAGAATTCGCTGTTTATCACGGTTGCGAAGGTCCTCTGGGCGTTTGATATACTGCCGCCGTTGGATCAGGAGGGAAGGGAGGAAAGGGTTAGTACGGGGGATGAGGCGTTTGCTGAGGGGGGGAATACGGTGCCCAAGCCTTATAAGGTGAGGTTTGTAGTTAGGAATGAGGCTGTTAGGGAGACGCTGGTGAGGGAGTGGGAGGAGCTTAGGAGGCAGGGGTATGAGTGATGAGTTGGTGGATGAGTTTTGTAGAGGCGCGGGGTGTGTGGGGAGGGAAGTAGTATGAGAGGAATTGAAAGCTTTTCCGAATTCGAATTTTAACGCTACGACTGTGTTGTGTGATGAGCGTAGGGTAATAGTTGATCCTTGAACTTGAGTGGTGATGCTGGTGTGGTGTTGAGGGATCCTTCTGCATGTAGTAAGTCTCGCCTAGACACATGGTTTCCTCATTCGGTAGGTTCGTGGTATTTCTAGTGTGTCCAATTAGGGAAAGAGCTTCTCGCGGATCCTCAACGGTGGTAGCTTCCACATACGGCAGCTTCCATGTAATCATACTACCTAGGGTATCCTACAGATTAGGCCAGCTCATGAGTTCTATGTCGTCTTGCATGTATAGCCCCCTAATCGGGCTCGTTCGCTCCAGATCATAGAATCCATTAATCTTAGGCCAATGACATTCCACACCAAGTAGGAGGAACTCAACATAACTTCTTTTCAGCTACGAACCATAATAGCCATACAAATCCAAATCATCGTTAGGGCACTGGCAAACATCCTCCTTTCTTCAACTCTACCACCTCTATAGGGCTCTACAGTGCACCAGTCTTATCCGTCTCCAACCTACACATCCTAATAACGTCATGCTTCTCCCAGAACGCGCGGTACTTCTTGCCGAACATATACATGGGCAAGGCAGTCAAACACGCCGCAGCAGAAATACCAGCCATGACGTCGAAGATCTGGGCGGGGCCTGCCGTCATGTACCAGCCGACGATAAAGTTGGTGAGTCTATCTCCGGTGATCAGTACGAAAAATAAATGACAATTATCAAGGATTGGGCTAAAAACGTACCCGTAAAAGAAGAAGTTCTTAAACACCATGTTCATGATAAAGATCTCAACCGCGTATGCGTGGAAGGCATCCAGGGCGTAATTCGTCGTAGTCGTTGCCACAATCACGATACCAAAAAGCATCATGCCCCACAAGAAGCAGATCAGGTACACCGAGCACTTGGCCTCAATCGCATGCCCGAACCCACTGAGTCCAGCGACTGTGAAAATGGTTCCGACGACGGTCAGGGGAAGTCGGAATTCGGGCTCGTAGATGCCGCCGTTGCGTCTACTGAGGTATTTGATGCAGGGATCGGAGAAGATTGACATGAACACTGCGCCACAGAGACCTCCGAGAAGCGGACCCACGGACGTATACCCGACTCCGGCGGCTGTGTAACCGTACGGTGGCACCGTGAAGATCAGAGAGGAGATCAGGGCCGCGGCGACGTACCACGCGATAATGAGACCAGAGAGGAAGATATTGAAGGAAGCGCCGACGTTTAATAAGATCATAGGGCACGCAGCAAGCATCTTGAAGAGGGAAGAGTCGGTGTATGTCCCCGTGTAGAGTGCTAGCCTCTGAACGAAAGATTTGCGCGGCGGAACAGGGTAGCTGGAAGTCGTAGTCGTAGTTTTCTCCAAGCTCGAAGGATCGTGCGCTTTTGCTTCGACGCGAGCAAGTTTCTCAAGGTTCTGTTCCGAACCTTGCGTGTCGATGTTGTAGATTTCATCGCGGCGATACGCTGTTTCTGGGGCAAAGAGGATGACCAAAACGGTTTGAAGAGCGGTAAATGGGAGTAGAATGTGGAAGTTGTAGTGCCAGCCCAAATCGGCTGCGATAACGCCCGCGATAATAGAGATACCGTTACTGATGGCTCCAAGCATAAACAATACAAGAGCGACTCGTGGACCGCGCTCATGGACAAAAAAGAGGTCACCAATGGATGCTGTGATAATGGATTCGTACGCAGTGACACCGATACCTTGGATAACACGAGAGGGGATGAGCATATTGTAATCTTTTGCGCATTCGCCGAGAATAGTGCCGATGAGACCGAAGATGGAGCATGCAACGTAGAGTGGTCTTTTACCAAATTTGCGGGCAAGAGCAGATATAATGGGGCCAAAGGCGCCGGTCGCGAGGAGCAGATACCCGGAAAGCTTTGTGATAGCGGTAACGGATTGGTTCAATTCGATTGACATCTGCACGACGGCGGCGTTGAGAAGGGGACCCTATTCAAGTTATTAGTATGAAATTGAAGAGTGAATTTACAAGGTCCCAAGTTAAAACATGTCAATCCAGTTACTCGGGAGAAAATGGAGTTTCAAAACATCATCAGCAGATGCAGAAGCCTTAGGACTTGACGCTGAGTTTGAAACATCTTTAAGTGGCGGATGCTTCGGTGCCAAGTAACGGGAAGATGAGTACATACCGGAGCATCAGTAATGATGATTGTCCCCATGGTCAAAATAGCAAGAACCAAATGCTTCTCGAACGAGGTCCAATTCAAAGGATCGTTCGGATCCTCGCTGGGCTGAGGGACCAGCACAATGTGCGTGTTCTTGCCCGTGCCATGCTTCAGACCGCTCGTTGTTTCTTCAGAATGCGCGGCCTGCTCATCCAGGATGACTGTCCCCGCTACATGAGAGCGAGACTTAGGCTCGAGGACACCGAGACCCATGTTGGCTTGAAGAGAATGAAGATGAGGTGAAGATAGGGTTGAGGTCAGGCTGCTTGGATGCAGTACCTACAGGTGGCAGTAAGTCGTGCAGCAGAGCAGGATCAAAGGGCTCCAATCTATACCCTTGTGTCAGAATGCCGGCATATTTCTCCAACTCTATCTACCCAATCGCCGTCCAGGATTGCTCGCATGCCATGGGTGCAATGGCTGTCACGGGATATTTGCCGAATCTGGGGTTGATGCCAGGAAGTGGGGAAATGTGGGACACAAAACTACCCCGGATTCTCTAGCGAGCCAACAACAGATAGACATCGCCGGAGCTATCGTGAGTCTTTGATGTGTTTTCTGGTTTTAGACTATCTTAAAGGTCTGGACACTTGGGGTCGGGGAGATTTGTGGCTGAACTTGCGATTCAAGTTTTGGGGAAAGGAGAGCTGGGCGGTTCATGCGCAGGGATAAAAACACGCAGAAGAGAGAAACTTCGATTTGGAATGACCTTGAATCTAGATCTTGATATCATGTATCACGACCCATAGATTTAGTATTCGGGCCTTTGAGATTTGTTGTTCAGAGTTTTGGAGACGACTTTACCTCATCCGGTCGGACACCTTGCACTCTTTCTATAATGTGGAAGAGTTTCTGCCACCCTATCTTTTGCATCAGTCGCCCTCGACCATCTCTGTATCTCTTGTCATATTCGCCTTCGCCGACGATGGTAACTTTGTCATCCCCAAAGACTACGACGTCTTTATCGACACCTTCATGTGGCCAGCCGTTTCCGCGGATGAACTCTATCCAGATATCCGCCATACGTTTCGCCACTTCGACACTTCCACTTGGAAGCTGTGAGTCGAAGTGTTGAAAAAGAAATCCAACGTCTAGTTCATGTGATGCAAGACCCTTCCACATACCCTGAAATGGGTTCGCCTGACGGAGGGACGGTCAGCGATGGAAATGATGAAGCTTCACTCTGTGTGCTCCACTCACTTGATGAAAATGATATCTATGACTCCCTGTCCTCTTCCTCCCTGTCCAACCTTCCGCAACTTTTAGGACTGGAAGATGGAATCGTATTTCGGAGGCCAAGGTAAGCAAACCCTTATATAGACCTTTAGTGTCAGGCTTCTGCATCAATCCGTAAGCTCTTAGAAGTTCGTCACAGTCGGAAGACTGAAGTTCTGCTTGACACAGTGCATGCAATCTGTCAAATGCTGTTGGATCATCCATGATGCGAGCTTTCAGCACCGATGCCTGAAGAGTAGTCAGCTTCTGCAGCAAAATGCCGAGAGTCATATCTGACATCATGTAGACAATCGCCAACCACGATTTCTTTGCACCAACTAGGCTTTCCCATGACGTTACGAGCATTTGACAGTACTCCCAGGTCCACATCGTCTCTAAGAAACTCGCCATCTACCGTGGCACAGAAATGCTGTGCTAATGGCAGTTTCTCCATAAGCTTCTCTGCAGGTGTCGTTTTCATAGCTTTGATCCGTTCGTCCCGAGATAACTGACCAAATCCAAGCAGTTCTAGATTGTCTTGGTACATGGCATTAAGCCATCGCATTCTTCGCGGTTTCCGAAGTGTAACGTCGCCAGACATCATGATCGCGCGTGAGAACAGGGGCTCGTTTGATGCCGACAGCAAAGTGGATAAGGAGACTAGGGCATTGGATCAGTATGGGTTGAATCATGTTTAACAGAGCCATACTTGAACCCGCAGATTCTCCCATTGCAGTGACGTCGTCGGGATTGCCGCCAAAACCAGCAATATGGTTCTTGACCTGAGATACAGGGGCCCAAAGTTAGCTGGACTTAACGGACTCCACAGTCTGCCTAAGTATGGACATACCCATCTAAACCCTAGAATCTGGTCTTTGAAGCCGTGATTACCACTCATGCCAAGTTCATCAGATGCAAGGAATCCAAATATATTCAGTCGATAGCTGTTTGAACGGTAAGTAGTGTAAATGCAGCGAGGATTTGGAACAGCCTCATGCACGTACTTGATCGCAACTCCAATGACAGGCTTTCCAATCTCTACCGACCGTGCCACAAACTTTTCAAGATCTACCTCGTCCATTAGCAATCAATGATACGGTCTAACGGCAAGGATACCATCACGTGCGTACCGTACTGAGGCCAAGAATTACTGCCCATTGAGAGCGCGCCTCTAGTATGCATTAGCCTACATTTATGTCTATCGGTTTCGTAGGAAGGCATTACCCATGAACCCTAGGCTTCACCTCAGCACAGCCCTCAGACTAAGTCTTGGACGTCGCAAGAAACTCACCAAACAACCACCGGTAACGCTTTCTTCTCCTTTTGTCGAGATATCTCACGTGGCACTGTAACAACGAGGTTCAAACATTCGAGCTCATCCATCACTTCGTTCCTCCCTTGGCCTTCCCCGGTCTCTAGTTTTACATTCCCGATTAGACTTAGGTCCCATTCCTGCCCACCTTTTTTCTGAGGACAACTTGGTCCCCATTCCGTTGCATCATAGATACCGTCACTCGAAGGTTTCAACTCAGTAAGTAAAACAGCATCCCTCCATCGGCCAGGTATAGATGCAAATTTGAGACCTCGGTATTGAACTGTATTGCCAGAGGATGATGGTTTACCGCGTAATCTGCATTTAAGTGTAGGATGTGTGAGGAGAGGGATTGATGGTGACATGACAAGAGGACGGGGATTGAAGTAATGAACAAGCAACCTCCAGGAATAAGCAGATGTTCAAAAGATAGAAAAAATCAGATCATCATCATACGTGCTACCCCAAATATGATAGTGGGGCTTAGTTCGTGGTTGCGGGGTCACATTCCCGAGCACCGAGCTATGCTTTGCCGAATCGGGAATTGGGGAAGCTTTGTCAACTATCTATCCATCATCAACATAAAAACACAAACCATGATAATTCTATTGAGGGAACGTTCCATTCGACTTCCAATCCTCCAACAACGCAAATTGAGGCAAAGAGGGCACAGTCTTAGCATCAACCGGCTGATCCACGTCCCCATCCGTCAACTCCTTCCGAATCGCAACCCTTTTCTGCCAATTCAAGATATCCCCATGGTTCTGACACTGACGATTGATACCGAAATCAGGATACAGATTCTGCTGACCCTCCATCCACACATACGTAAAAACATCAATACTCGGCTGGCAAGTCAATGCATCCAGCAGAGCCCCTATACAGTGCGAGCGATGTGCTGCATGTAATGGCGGGATCTTGGACATCGGACCCCATTTTTCGCTGTAGTAATGGTCATAGTAGGCAAATCTCCGTACCATATCGAGGCAATGGAGGAGATGTTGGCCGTTGATGATACCAAAGAACTTGTCTTCTCCGTAGCCTGTGTAGAAATGGTTAATCATGAGTCTTGAGTCTGTCCGGGAGACGTACTCACTCCATTTTTCAGGTACTCCGGCGGTCAATTCTGGATCTTTACCCATTCGCTGGACATCCTCTTTTGTCAGAGCCAGTACTCGCGTCATTGATATCTCTTCCCAGGCTGCATCGACCTCTTCGGATGGACGGCACGATAGATGCTGTAAGGATCGTTGAAGAGGCTTCCATTGACCTTCACTTCGTTGAATGAGAAGCCGACTGGTTCAATAATGGAGCTGTAAAGAGTGGTCAGTCTCACAGACATCACTCTTGTCGGATTGGACTTATTCCTACAATAGGAATTCATGCGACGCATGAGTTCATTTGGTGATATTGCCTTCCGTAACATGGCATATGAGGTGACGAAGAGGATTAAACTGAAGATGAAAAGAAAGAGTGTGAGATATGTTATTATTCCCCATTGCTGCCGACTATCATATTTCGATGTTCAGACAGCGACTCGGTACCTTGATCGCTACACGCATCTTCTTTATTCAGTCTTTGATAATCGATTTCTCCTCTCCATTTCATTTTGCAAGAGGACGCGAGTTGAGAAAATAACACGAAAGGAAATTGAAGAGTTGGAATAGTAATGTCAAATGGCTCACACTTTCCAATTTGCTTACATCACACCACTCGTCGGGCATCCCATTCCAACATTCTCTACCCCTGGTAGCCTGGCGAGAAACAACCTGGTTTGGGAAGGCTTGTATTGACGCCCGTAAGCAGACCGGCCCATTCTCCACAATTGGCCCTGTTGGGTGTTTATCCACTTGAAGAAGCTCGTGCGGATATGGTCCGTACAACCTAAATGCTACGTCTTCTCATCCCTGCTATAGTGTGACATTCTCGCAAAACTTGACGAAAATGGTCGTACCCCACAGAGGTGCATATAGAAATAGGTGATTGGTTAACAAGCAGTATTTGAAAGCGGTCTTATCTTCAGGCTACATGGCCATCACGCAGTTGTGGGAGTCTTTCCTTTCGTAGGGGATGGGGTTAGTGTCTAGCAAATAGAACAATATATTGAGATTCGAATCGAAAGCCTCAGAGGAGCGTGTAATAGACAGGTTATTTGCAGTCAGATTTATACGACCTACCTAATCAGACATCTAGTCCTCATCTTCATCCTCGCCGAACTCGACCCCAAACTCGGCGCAGACATCCCACCTGTCTCCCTTCGCAGCTTTGCTGACATACTTGACGAACCTTAGTACACCCTTGTCTCTAAGTACAACACTAAGATTATTCCAACCGGCCGGCATTGAGAATAGTATACCATCATCTTCTTCGTCTCCACTACTCTTGTAAATTGCTGGGTCAGCCTTTCGACGCTGCCCAGCTCCTGTATGCGTTGAGGGTTCCGCAACGTCATCATCTTCTTCGCCGGCCATGTACATCTCGTAGCCTCCAACGGAGTCGTTTGGATCAGTATCTTGTTCCTGATCGTCAGGTGATACAGTAGCCTTTGCCTTGCCATTAGATTTGGAACCATTGGGAGTAGACATATCAGTTTGTGCGACTTCTGCTTCTGCAGTGGAGTCATCTGTATCTTCATCGTCTCCCCAGCCTTTTGATGGGGTGATGCCTAAGCATATTTCTAATTGCGGATCCTCCTCCTCATAGGCTGTCGCCAAGGTATAATCCATTCCACGCCGAAAACGACGAGCAAGAATGTTATGCTTTGTTAGAGTGACGCCTGTCGTCAGTGATATCCATTTGTGAAATGCTGGATGTGGGAAGAGGATGTCGACTAATTCATCATATGGCGTCAGATTATCGGGATACGGAGCAGTTGGTGTGGGCTGCAACGGTTGCCGATAGAGATAGCGGTGTTTATGAGGAGGTCGAGCGACCCCGTTTTCTTTGGTCGTTGATACAGGATACGCGGGCATGGTCGATTCAGAGTCCTTGTCCTTCAATTCCAGATAGTCCTTGAGGCGGGCAGAGAATTTATCAGACAAAAAGGTGGCGAGACGGAGCGATGATTCATCCGAAAACATAGCTGACAGCTCTTCGACGGTGTCCGGGGTAAGGTAATTGGGATTGAGGTACTGCAGAAGGAATTCGATCTCTTCTCGAGATAACAAGTTCTCCTCCCCTTCTCCCCCGATATCGTCCCAATGAGGATTATCCACCCATTGCGGCCGTGGGCGGTCGAATGCATCTGCTTTTCCTCCTTGTAGTTGAGCAAGAGAGCTTCGCTCCGCAAGCTTTTCCTCCAAGCCCTCTTCATAACCGTCTTCACCATCTTGCGGAATATGAAACCAGCCGCTGATAGCCATGCGGATACGGCCACCGTCGTCTTGAACTAAATCTCTTTCAGTCCTTTTGTATACTTCTTCCACGTCATGAAAGCTCTCTCCAGGTTGTACTGCGAAGAATGATAACTGATTCCATGCTGGAGGGATTGAGACGGTGTAGTCTGGATGAGGTACTTTTACTTCTTCCCCTTTTTCATTATTGAGAATGTCTGTCGGGTAGAGCCTTAGTGCTCCGCCCCATTCGGCTTTCCACGGCCGGTCAGGATCCAATAGGTAGAGGATGTAGCTCACTCGGCGAGTCCCAATAACGTCGTCATGGCAGAGCAAATGACACCCTGGAGTATACACATTCTGGATTGTTGTCAATGAGAATTCGTCCAATAGCAAAGAGATACCGTACCACTGCCATATCTGTTTTGGTACCACTTAAAGGCCCTGAGTCTGTAACCGCTGAAAGGTATTTGCGAAATGCGGATGAGTAGAGAGAATCGCGGAGTGTGAGAAGAGATGGTAGTCGCTGGAGGGAGGTATCGTCTAGACCATCAAGATTGGCAAGGTCCCCAGACTGATGGATCTTGTATATGTCTGTTTCTTTGGGAGTGAAGGAGATGTTTTCGCGAATCTCATTGCGGACATTGCGGAGGAGGCTATCGTCTATGAGATTTTGGATTACGGCGTGTTTATAGCTGGTATATGGTTAATCAAGACAGAATATAGCTAATTGAGATAGCTTGAATGCATACGGTGCTGAGTTTGCGTATTGTTGTGTGTAATCCTCGAGGATCTCAGAGTCGAATAGGCCGCTTCGAAATTTTGTGTGCGCATCGTCATCCGAAATGGCACGCTTCTTAGATTTGCCATTGGCGGGAGCCTCATTCTTCCGCTTCATTTTTAGACTTCTTGAAATGTCTGAATGTGCATGTAGAAGCTGTATGCATATAGAGTGCTGTAGTGAGAAAGGTGGAGCTCGAGATTCCGATGGAGATTTTCGGTGTCGATGTCAGCCCACCTTCGAGACACCCCTGTCATTCACCGCAACCCCGCCAAATTCATAGTCTCATGATCATGGACCCTATATCACAGTACAAGATTGAAAGCTTTCGAAGTTTTGCAAAGTACGTTACGAGGTGTAGAAAGACCACAACAGAGTCTATATCACTTCTGCTCGCAGCTCCAACATTTCTACTGTGATAGAACCTAATCGACATTTAAACATTAAGAATGTCTATCCCTGAACTTGTCCCGTAACCGCCGTATGCAAAATGCTTGCAAAGAGTAATCCTAGACCTAGACTCCGGAGCAAATGCTATCACAAGCCACGAGCAGAAGTACATGAACCCTCTTCAATCCTCTTTCAGCTTTTCCTCCATAGCCAACATTATCCCCATAGCCCTCTCGTAAGTCCACATAGTGACAGCGCTAGCAGGCGCCGCCTTCAGCAGACTGACCGACAGGCCGCGATAGAGTCCTCTCCTTCCTTCGTGCATCCAGATATGACCGAGTGTATTTATCACGCCCTTATAGACTGGTATGTTCCTATGCACGTATTTGGATCTCGTCGGTCCTTGCACCTGTAATCGTTTCCTGGTTGTATCGAGCGGATACACAGCCGTCTTCGCCATAACACTGGCTATCACCCCAGCGGCCGCATCTGAAGTTCCGAATGGAAGCGGAAGTGGTGAGTTCGCTGTTATCGGTTTTAGGCCTTCATAACTGGAGAAGAAGAGACCCATGTACGGGACGATTTGAGTCACACCGGCTCCAAGGCCGCGGAAAAACCCTCGAGGCCCTTCATGTTCTGCGATGTGCCGGAGCGAGGCGAGAATTGAGGCATAGACGCGTTCCGTCCCTTGAGCAGCAAAGCGTGTTCTGAGAAGGTCCAGAGGGTATGTTGCGGTAGTCGCACAGGCTCCCGCAAGAGCTCCCCCTATGAACGAGTTGACTGAGCTTGGTAGCCTATACGGTTGTGGAAGAGCCTCTAAGAAATGCGAGCTATATGTGTAGGCGGAGAATTGGACTGATCCGTAGGCCAAGTACATAGCCTCTGCGGGTATATTGCCTTTCCATAGTCCTGTGAGGCCCTCTTCACGCAGTATCTGTTTTAGTGTCCCGATTGTGCCTTTGTATACAGGCCCGCCTACGCCGTGAGTGCTGAGAGGATCGGATAGGGAGTGGATTTGAAGTTGAAGGCGGATCTTGATGACGTCAAGGGGTGCTATCACGAAGCTGTCGACAGTAAGTCTTGAAGTTATTCAAGCCAGCCCTTGGTAGAGTTTAGAATTCATACCGTGACACCAGCCCAGCGACAGCGCCCGCAACAACCACCTGCTTCTGCGAGCCCTAGAAGAAGTAAATCGATCAGCTGGCGAGTGCCACTGCGGAACCGTGGAAGTCTCCCGCCGTTCCGGGGGTCATCCTTTCCCGCGTACCTCATCTCTCAGCTGTGCCACGCCTCCAGACATGCACCAGGCGCCTCCTCAGAGGACAGAACTAAGTAGGGCGGGGCCAGAATGGGTCGTGTGAGTCGCTGTTCCTTTGGTGCGTGGCATATAAGATCGTCCCGGCAGTAGGGGTTTTTGGGGTTGTTGACCTCGGGAAGCTGTCCTTCGCTGTCCGTCAAATTTCAGGGCGACACGTCCCGCGTCGGCCTTTCACCCCACCATGTCCCTGAACCTCACCTCCAGCTTTTGCCGGCCATTGTTGCATCACCTTGCTCGGACTGCTCGTCACGGGCGTACAGGAGCTCTATTTCCGATATCCCATGTGAGAATTCGCCAATTCTCGAAGACCTCACGTCTAGTACGGGCAGCACAGCAAGAACCCAATGCCTCCAATGAGCACAACGAAGCCCCTGACCTTGAGTATTCCGCAAAGAGAGTCGAAGTACCCATTGATGGCAATGGACGATCATTTGACTTCATATTTCTGCGCGATAGTTGCACATGTCCGCAATGCGTCGACCCGGATAGCAAGCAAAAACTTTTCCAGACCTCCGATATACCCATGAGCCTAAATGGCACATATCGCATGGTACAAGACAAAGAGAAGGGCCCAATGATCGAGCTTGATTGGCAAGATGATGTACCTGGGTACACATCCGAACATCGAACCAGACTGTCAATTGACTGGCTACGGAGAGCTCTACGTATCGAGTCTGAGCGCCAGAGCCATGGTAGAAGCGATGAAAAAGCGTTGTGGAACCGGGACATTATAACCAAGAACAATAAATGGATACAATACAAGGAATACATGGATGATGATCGAATTCTGTTCGAGGCACTCGCTCACTTAAATAAATATGGTTTGCTCTTTCTCAATGGTGTCCCAGATTCCGAAAAATCGGTCGAGGATATTGTAGGCAGGATAGGTCTCTTAAAGGATACTTTTTACGGACGGACTTGGGACGTCAAATCCAAGCTAAACGCGAAGAACATCGCATATACACATCAATACTTAGGCCTCCACATGGATCTACTGTAAGTTATCTCTTCATTAAAAAAAATTGGTTCCTCTTTCCGTCGCATGCAAAATTAAGATATAGACTTGGGGCTCCTAACGAACAAGTCGTCAAGCACCGATGAAAGATCGCTGAGCTTCCCAAAGTTTAAGTGACATTGGCTCAAAGACTCTTCTCCACAATCATTCTTATGCCCATTCCACTTTTCACTATTTCCACATATCCCATTACTGCTAACATATCTATACAAGGTATACCTCAAATCCTCCGCACCTCCAACTCCTC
The DNA here is from genome assembly GCA_000467715.1 of Hysterium pulicare CBS 123377. Lineage (NCBI taxonomy): Eukaryota > Fungi > Ascomycota > Dothideomycetes > Hysteriales > Hysteriaceae > Hysterium > Hysterium pulicare. The sequence goes on from AJFK01000563.1 coordinate 37,379, forward strand.
CACTCACTTCGTGCCCGCTGCCCCGGCGGCACATCTCTCTTCAGCGACTCCTTCCACGCCGCCGCAACCATCCACTCCAGTTCCCCTCTCGACTTCAAGACGCTGTGCAATTTTCCCGTAACATTTCACTATCACAACGACTCGCAACACTACCACTACACCCGTCCGACTATCTCGGTAGGTTCGGGCTACTTCAAACCAGGTTATAGAGATCAGGTGAAAGCAATTCGTCATATCAATTGGAGCCCACCGTTCCAGGCGCCGTTTGAAGACTATACTAGCAGTGGGCATACTAAAATTGGAAAAGTAAAGGACCGGTTGATAAGGTATTTGGGCGCAGCAAAGAAGTTTGCGAAACTACTCGAGAGCGACGAGAACTTGTTTGAGTATCGATTGGGAGAGGGGGAGTGTGTGATTTTTGATAATAGGAGGGTGCTGCATGCGAGAAGGGCTTTCGATGCGAGTAAAGGAGAGAGGTGGTTGAAGGGGGCTTATGTCGATGATGATGTTTTCTTCTCCAGGTTAAGGGTACTGCAGGAGAGGTTTGAGGGACGGTGGGATGCTGGGGGTGTTATAAGGGAGGCATTAGACTAATATAAGTGTTTCAAAATTTAGAAATTGAAACAATATCTTTGCTACTGCATATTAAGATTTTAGAAAAAAGCTTAGCTGTACTCCTCTAACAGCAGCATTCGAGTTTCTACCACTTTCGCAAAGGTCAATTGCACTTGCTTCACTGTTGTATAATTATTCGGCTGTCGAGGTAGAGCTGGAATGACATTAGCATGAAATATGTAAAGCAGAATAGTACATTTAGCAAAAGCTTAGGATAGATTCAATATTTTTCTGCAGAACCTTATATCAACACAGTAGAAATTACCTTAGAGCCTCTTTGCCAAGAAGATCCAAAGTATTTAAGTAATTTAACCATCGCTCTGGTTATGAAGTATTATTGTTTTATTTTTCTACACACCTAGCCTCAAACTCTAACAACTACTCTCAAGACATGCCACATGCGCCCCAATCAAACCTGAGAAAATCATTCCAGGGTAGCTGAGCTTGGTGTCTCTCGAGAGCTGGCGCCCAATAGCTCCTAAGCACCCGGAGCCGATGCCTCTTGAGCCGTACTACCCGATGTCTCTTGAGCCCACGGAGTAAGCATCTCCTTCGACTTTCCCCGATCCTGGATCCGCAGTCGTGCTACGGTACTGACCCGCTGAAACTGTTGGGGATGCAAAGGCTTATGGGTCATTGTCCGAATTAGATGGTCGACGCCTCGATATACCGCTACTGAAAGGTTGACGAATGGGCGGATTAGATCAGCGATGAGCTCGTCATCTTCATCATCGCTGACTAGGTGATGTCAGGAAATGCTTCTATGATGTTATGAGGGACGGAAATGGAACTTACTTTCATAGCCACCCGGCATTGACCCCGAGGCCTGGTACGGATCCGTAGTTTCCGAGATCTTGTCAAGGGAGCAAGAGTTTGGATTTGAGGGAGTTACACCATCCTTCTTGCCCTCCGGCCCAGCATCTCCTTCATGTTTAGCAACAAAGTCGGTCGGAGTTGTGAGGAAGATCTAATTTAAATTAGTAACGTTGTTTCTGACTGGGAGCTCAAGGACAAACCTCCACAGCTTGTTCGATGCTGGCTTCATGGGTCCCCAGCTCTTCTGCCTGTGCACGAATCATATCCCCGATTTGCTCGGACGTCGCATCTGTCGTGATGCGACGGTGACTGTACGTGCCATTTGGTTGAGGAATTAGGACGTCGTAGGTCACCGGATGGGCAGGAGTCGTTGAGTCGAACAAAGTTGGGGTGGTGGGTACTCCTTTTGCGTCTTTCGTATTCTTTACCTGCGGCGTTTGGAACACCATGAGATCATCCTCTTCACTTTCATGAAGTCCGGGCAACTTGCTCGTCTTGTCTTTGGCCTTGAAGTGGTGAAGAGCTGACTTGAATGGAGTGAATGCAGTCTCTCGGAGCCCATCTCGCAATACCTCTGTGCGAGTAGGTGTCTCTGGAATTACCACTTTCGTCCGTTCATGCTCTTGGTGTCCCACAACTGGCGATGAGACATTCGGTTCGAAGATAAAGCTAGAACTTATAGACCCGTCCCAACTCGGGGAAGTACGAGGTGAGCATTTATTCGAGTATCGACTTTCGGCATCACGTGGCATATATTCAGGGCTGGATAGTGTAGATGGAAGCTGTGGTGACGAAGGCGGAGTGAAGTGATCCATCTCGTGGATATGGTAGTCGTTTGCTGTGGTCGTTGCGGTTGGTATTTTGAAACTAATGAAGGGTAGTAAAACCGGTAAGAGTGTAGTTATTTAAAACGGAAACAAAGCTGGGAAGCACGTTTTTGTAGCGATGGAAAGAAGTAATTCCTTGGGTTTCTGTGCCAAACTTTAGGTTCACCATAAGTTACGTCTGAAATGCGAGTTCATTCACGCATTAGCTGCGTGAAGCGCACATGGTAAAATACAGCTGTTTGGAAAAAGGTGAACTTCTCCTTGCGTCTGCACCTTGTTTAAAGTCATGATTTCGACTCGTTCCATTCCTTTCATAGAGAGCTGCGCTACGGCAAAGTCGACTTATAGCCGACGAATTGACTCAAGATACTGGTGTTCCGGCGAACGTCTTATTTTGAAAAGTGAGTATGAAATTGGTGATAAAGGGGAGTGCATCCCGATATGAAACTGAAGTGAAAGGGTCGGCCCGAAATTTATGGGCCCAATGACCTCATCCCGAACTTTGAGCTTTCGCAACCTTCAACTCATCGAAAGATTTCCCTTCCGCATCCCAAAACATATAATGATATCCATCATACTCAACCTCAAAGAAAGGAGAAAAGTCCTGTTTCTCGTATGATCGAAACCCTGCCTTCTTATACAGCAAACCTCCTTGCGGACTTGCTTTCGTAACAATGGACACGCCTTCGGTCCGCGCTTGCTCTAGTACCCAACTCAGTAGACGCGTGCCTATTCCCTTTCGTGCGTGATCCTTCGACACATACATGCCGTCCACCTCCCAGTACTCATCGAAAACATCTTGAGGGTGCATTTGTTTGATGATAGGGTCAATTTCAGCGCGGTGAGAACTGTGTTTCGATGGGTCCACGTAGGAATTGTATTTGATCTCAAGACCAAGGAGCAGCTTCTCAAGTTCTACGCCCGATTATTCATGGATCTGTAACGATGAGAATATTCAAGGCAAGTGGTACTCACTAACAGACCAAGACTTTCCAGCTCTTTGCCATTTCTTTGCCATTTCACTCTTTCCATGGCGCGAGAAAATAGCCCAACCAACAACTTTTCTATCCTTCCCATCACCTGTCTCATCTATCTCTACAATCCAGCATTCGGTTCCGGCGGATAGGAGGTGCTTTTGAAGAAATCGAACATTTCGGTTACGGTAGCTCAGGGGATGTTTGTCGATATTCTTAGACATATACTGTGCCAGTGCATCGTTTTTGTCACATTCGATCAGGATATCAACAACCGAGGAGATATCCTGCTGTTCATACAGGCGAAGATGCATGTTTATGGTGAGGTTGGAGAACCCTTGAAGGAATCCCAGCGGAAGTGCTCCCACTGCCGGATTTCAATATATGCTTGCATGCTCACGTGTCTGTGGATGATGAGTCATTCCCGACCAGTCGCCTCCGACTACATTCCCGGGAAAGATTCTAGATGCTCAAAGGGTGAGCTTTATGCTAAGGGAAAATTGGTATGAAGTCTTTGAGATCTCAAAAAGGCTGGCATCCGAAGAAGGAACTCCAATTATTACGTCGAGTCCGAAACTTTGCGTAACGAGTTGAGCTCTTCGAGATGCAATCCCTGCTTGAAGTAACGAACCAGGTCTGACACTTCCCCTCATCGCGGTACACGGGACTGTATGTCGGGCCGTCCCGCATATCTATTCGCTTGAGTTGAAGCCTTTGGTAATTGCATCCGATCTTCCATTCACCTCTCCACTACTAATTTCCATCTTACTGATCTACCGTCTCCGCTATAGAAACATGACATTAGCGACCAAAGTCATTGCTGGCGTGACTATCCCAGATACCTCACTGATTGATAAAACGCTCGCTTTTGCCCGTGAATTCTCAACGGATTACACCTACAATCATGTTATCCGCTCTTTTCTTCTTGGCTTTATCATTTCAGATAAGATTCTCCCCGATCGTGACCGAGAGGTTCATGCCATTGCTGCACTCTTGCACGATCTTTGTTTCCCCATAGGTCATCCGCCCCACTAAGACATTGTATCCACAAGCAAGCATTTCGAAATTGACGGCACCAATGCAGCGCGAAAGTTCTAAAATCGTGAGGCAGAAAATAGTGAATGAGACAAGCATCGAATTCAGCTAGTGTGGGATGCCATTGCCTTACACACTATCGGTTCGATCGTATTTGAGAAGGAACCTGAGGTCCAGGCATGCAGCTACGGAATTTGGGCAGATTTTCAAGGACCGGACAGAGTACCGGGTGGTCTACTGACGTGGGACGAATGCAATTCTGCCATCAAAGTCCGTCCTGAGTTCTTCGGACGTGACAAGTTGGTTGACATCTCTCATACAATAGGAATACCCCCGACTTGGCTTGATGCAAGGCCTCAAGGAAAACATGTGTCAACTTTGTGAGACAAAACGCCAGACGACGTACGATAACACGGTTGGTGAGTGGGGTGACAGACATGTTAAGGGGTACGATAGGAAGGGGGAGTTGACGGTGGACTTGCTGGAAACGTGTGACTTGGACGACAGAGAGCCAAAATAGGCTACCATAGCATTGCGGCAGGCGTTTAGAGGTTATTACTCGTTGGAATGATTTCGATCTTGGCTAAAATTTTAAAAAAAATGCCGTTTGGATGTTACTACGCCCATACATGCGAGAATGATCCGTTCAGGAGTTGTGATGAGTGTTATGCACGTGATGAGACTAGCTTACATAGATAAGGTTCATGAGAGGAATCACGACATCGCGTCTTTAGCGTCACTACTCGAACGAAAACTATCAAGGAGTTAACCTCACTAAGCGGTTGTCGAAATCGAATCAAGTATCTGCCACTTAGATCTTTTGTTGCATAGTTCTTCACAGTTTTCACCTGTCCATGCCGCCTGATCGAGGTCGCGCCTCGAGGGCTTGCGCAGCATGCCGGAAACAGAAGACACGGTGCTATGAATCTACAGGAGGAAAAGCCTGTTTGAGATGTGAGAAACTGCGACAGCCATGTTCTTTGGAAGTATATGTCTCTCCGAATAATGAGGGTTCTGTTTGGGAACAGCTTGATAACGGGGACAACAATGATAGGTAATTTAGGCCTCGCGAGCCTCGTTAGTTATCATCAATTCTTTCATTCTGATGGTTCACAGGCTTGATCAGCTAGAAAGGACTGTGAACTCTCTAGTCAAGCGTTTGGATGAGATTTCAGCTCCGAGACAGACGTCTTCGCGGCGTTCTCCGAGCCCTACGCAGCCTTCGATTCATCCTGACCTCGGAATTGATTCAGCTGAGCCAGTAGCAGCTCCATTGTTTGTGCTAAGAGATGTGGCCACAGAGTCAGGGATCCAAGCTCCAGATCGGACTACAACAAATACTCCGATGCGTGGGTCGTCTCAGAATATCATCTCGAAAGGGCTATTGACTTTAGAAGATGCTACTACATTGATTGCTTTGTAAGTTCTAATATTAAGACCGACCCTCCTGTTCTCGTTCTCCGACCCTCCTGTTCTCGTTCTCCGACCCATACCCCATTCCCAAGCCATATTGGCCCTTCATTTATCACGCAACCTTTACGATATCTCAGCTTCTTTAGCAATAAATATTTTGATATTGTGAATGTGTCTGACGATTGATAGATTTCAAGAACATTACGGACGATGGGTAGCCTTTAGTCCCACCATAGCACCCGGAGCTTTACTTGTAGAAGTCGGGCGGTCACCACTATTACTATGTGCCTGCTGTCTTATTGCTGTCCGGCATACTACACAAGACTTCGCATCAAATCTGGCACCGAGGCTTTTTAAAGAGGCGAAATCGCTTCTATCATCTGGGTTGCTGACAGTTCCACAGTCCATCGAGTTCTTTCAAGCGGCATTGATTCTCAGCATGTGGTCCACATCAATAGGTCAGATTCCTCTGAGCATTGACAGCTGGCTCCTGAGCGGTTTTGCCCTCCAGCATAGTCTAGCAAGTGATCTCTTTAAGCCATCATCAGGGACTGGCTACTCAGCAGCCCACAGGAAGCACGAACTTGACCGATGGTGCATCTGGAACCATCTCTGTCTCGTTCATCTCCAGTGAGACTTTTTCTCCTTAGGACTTCCGGGTGACGCTAATGTAAACAGTTATTGTGTAGGTACCCGGCGAAAAGCAATGTTGGATTACAATCAGTTAGACAGATGCCGTGCCGTTCTCGGCTCAGATCACTCGACAAACTACGAGTCACGTATGGTAGGGGAAGTCTATCTTTACTGGATCATCTATGAGAGTTGCTCTGCCTCTCCCGTTGATCTTCCAAAGACTCAAGCTGCGCTGCACGCATGGAAGGAAGACTGGAAGTTCCTGTTTGGTATGCATACACCTTGGTGACACGCTCTTCTAGTCCACTGTCTCATATTATAGATCAACCTCGATCCCAGTTCATTCAGATGGGCTTCCATTTTGCCCAGCTTTTAGTTTACGATCAATCTTTGAAGGCGCGCTCGGCCGCAGTAAGAGAATCACTTCTCTATGAGATGGTGCGCTTATCAACCGCCATCATAAACCTCGCCATGGAGACTACAGATGATCGCACAAGACATCTCACAGACCATATCTATCACATGATAAGCTTCGCAGCTGTAACCGTTTGCAGACTACTGCACGCATACGAGGGCCAACTTGCAGCATCATACGAAATTGGCGACCTGGATACTTTGATCCTGTCATTGGTATCATGGCTTCACGCAATTGGGCTTCCTTGTCACATAGCATATACAATGGGCGATGTGGTAGCTGCATTCCACAAAAAGCTACGCCCGATTTCTGGACCAAGCCCAAGCGCGTCTTACACGGGAGTCAACCCTTCCATACAAGATGAGTTCGCACAATTCTTTCCCGAGCTCTTTGGTCCTTCCTCATTCGACATCGGGAACGGATCCATTCTGCCTACGTGGGAGTCTATCCTTTGATTAGTTTGCACAGAGAAGGCTGCACGACTTTTAGATAAGAAACAGTAAAATTTGGAAGGTTATCGACTGTCCCACCCCGACTCCATGGAATGCCGACCATTGCCAATCCCAAGCCAATCAATATACCAGCATAAAAAGCATATCCAAGACGAACACAAGGAAAACATATCCATGAAAACCTATCCGAAAATTCAGTTTGGCAGAAGCCACGGCACCTCCTCGGGTGCGTATTTGTACGCTCGGAATAAAGCATTTGCTGGATATCCAAAATACCCTTCAATCTCCTTCGCATCCAATCCCTTGTAATCTGCAAAGTCCGGATTCACATATTCCCAAACCATTTCACCCTTTTCCGTCACTTCGAAAACCCTTCCAAAGGCTGCTTCCGTGATCAGAGTATTCCCATTCTTGAGTCGTTGCGCTCCACCCATAAATGGAGTGAAGAACGTCATGGGATGTGGATCACGATACTCCCATTCGATCTCTTTATTGTCCCGCGAGACCTGGATCACTCGACTGTACGTTGCACTTTCGTGATGACGAAAGGTACCGTTATCGAAAATCAGGATGCTACCATCGTCGAGCTCACTCGCGCAGTGTTGCTGGGCTACAACGGTGGAATCCAAGTGCCAAATGATCTCTCCTGTCTCACGCGAGATAATGACGACTGCCGACACGCTTCGAAGGGATGCCAAAATGTTGCCATCTTTCATGGGATACACAGAGTTGATCAAAGGATAATGTTCCCGAGCATAGTGCGGCTGAAGAGGGAAAATATTGGGGTCCAAATGTTCGATTGCTTTCCAGGACCAGAGAACCTCGCCGTCAGGCGAGACATGCTTGATACAATCTCCGTATATCTTTCCGTCTGGTGCCTCACTGTTTAGGATTCCGCCTTGTACGGTAGCTGCCTGGGTCTCCGTGAGGGTATCGAGAGTGGTGTATAGGATTTCGCCATTGTCGAGATGATGCTGATCATGATGTGCCATTGGATCGCGGTGCTCCGAAACAACCTTGCCTGATGGATCGACTTGCATCATGACACCTCCTCTATATTTTTGCCAAAGTGGAAATACACGAGGTGCGTCAGGGTGTACTCCATTATAAGCCAGATTGCCGTTCTTCAATAGGCGTGCATGACGACCTGGGCGGTATGGAAGATCCCAGCGGTGGACCTCCTTTCCATGATTGTCGACAAGCTTGACTGTGCCGGGGCTTGTGAGGTGAGCGAAAAGTGTATAACCTGGTGAGACTTTGTGCGGATCGACTCCTCGAAGTCCGAGCCCGCGGCGTGCTAGAGTACTTTGTTCCATTGTACAGGATTGGGTAAGGATATGTGGTTGGGGGAGTTTCTTTCTTGAAGGATGGCCATTTCTAAAGTCCTTTCCCTACCTTCTTGTATTTCGGATTGTCCTAATGACATGATCGTCACCTCGGAAAATCTATATCGATACCCTAGGAAGGATGAATAGTGTCCGGCATGCCGCGGGATACCGCGGCCATTAGCCCCATCTCCGGTTCCCGCTAATCTTTACCTACGGCATACCGCGGTGATACCGATGATCGTCAGTAATCGCCAATCTTCCTACGGGGTGCCGCGGCGATAGAGTTATCACGACATTCTAGTACAGAAACTCACAATTCATCACATCTCCCACAGTGTATAATCAGACAACATATAATGGGCTCAGGAGACCATCATGGAAGTTCAAATCACCAGCCAAACAATTGAACATTATGGACTCCAAGGGAAATTTCCAAGTTGATTCCGAGATGAACTCCAAACACTCTTTCGAACCCCCTTCCAAAGAAGTTGACTACGATATCCATGAAGGAAACATCGGGAAACAGAATGGGATCAGAGGCATTCAAGCCTGGCTGAAGAGACTTTCTGTTGAAACAGGGGGCATTCAGCGCGTCACCGATGAGGAACGCCTCCAGAATCCCTCCAAGGTGTGGAACGCCTGCACCTTTTGGTATTTCTCATCTCTCCCATAACCCGAGGCTGGAAGACTGACCAGATGCTAGGCTGAGTGCCAATATGGCTGTCGCAACGTTGAGCACGGGCATGGTAGGCGGATCGATGGGGCTAGCATTCTGGGATTGTTTCGCGATCATCTTGGTGGTCAACCTGTTCAGTTGCCTTCTACCGGCCTGGACTGCCTCTTTTGGTCTTACTGGATTGCGCATGACAACCTTCTCGTAAGTAGCCGCCAATCCAAGTCCTTATCGCCTCTATAAATACTGATGTTCGTAGCCGATATTCCTTCGGATATTGGGGAAATCTCCTCGTAGTTGTCTTCTCCATGGTCAGTACCACAGGCTGGAATGCCATAAATTCCATTTCCGGAGCATCGGTCCTCTATGCCCTCTCTGATGGAAAGTGTCCCCAGTGGGCGGGCGTCATCATCATTTGCACAAGTGTGTGGATCATTTGCGCTCTCGGTATAACCTGGATCCATCGTCTCGATACATACCTCTGGATTCCTCCTTTCATCGTTTGGTGCGTTGCAGCTGGGACAGGCGCTAAGAACTTCCACGGCGCAGCTGTCAAGTCTCCGACCGGAGCCAATGGCGCAGCATCTGCCCTATCGTTCATGGCTGTTATATTTTCTTTCGCCGTATCCTGGGTCAACTGCGCTGCCGATTATAATGTGAAGATGCCAGTCAACACACCGAGGAGTAGGATCTTTACTGCCACTTATATCGGCATCTTGGTCCCCACAATTCTCGTGCAGACACTTGGCGCAGCACTTTTCAGTGGGGCCCAAGCAAATCACGCCTGGAAACTGGCTTATCTTGATGCGGGAGTCGGTGGACCTCTCAAAATGGCTCTTGAACCAGCCGGTGGATTTGGTAAATTTTTGATGGTCTTAGCGGCACTGAGCTCCATTCCTGTAAGCGATTCTGCAGCTTGGTTGATGTCCACATTTGCTAACCAATGTTCATCAGAACAATATCCCAAACAACTATTCCTTCGCAATGCATGCGCAGAATTTCGGCCCCTGGGCGCTACGTATCCCCCGTATAATCCTCGTAACGTTCGGCTTCATAGCTGCCATCATAGTCGGTTGCTTCGCAGCAAAATACTTCCATGACACACTTCAGACCTTCCTATCCATCATCGGCTACTGGACCATCGTTCACATCGTGGTGGTTGCAGAAGAACATCTCATCTTCCGCGCTCGTCGTTGGAGTCGTTACGATTTCGATGCCTGGGACAAGCCTGAATTGCTGCCGTTTGGCTGGGCTGCTATTGGAGCCTTCTGCTTTGGGTTCTTTGGTGCTGCACTTGGAATGAAGGTTGCATGGTACACCGCTCCTATCGCAGGGTTGATTGGGAAGAAGGGAGCGAATATTGGACACGAGTTAACGTTTGCATTTTCGGCTTTGGCATTCCCAATTTTCAGATGGGCGGAGAAGAGGTGGACCGGGAAATAGACTGCTGCTTTTGTTGATTGTATACAGCTAATTACTGCTTGGTTGAATGGTCTGAGAAGAGAATTAGAGCGTTTTGCAATAGTAGCGAAATTGTCCAAAATGAATCTGGTTTCAATGAAATGCAACTATTTAGCGCTTGTGATGAAGGTCTCATTATGGTACAACTATGGCAAAGTCAGGAGGAAAATAAGGGATGCTGTTGATGGAAGTATGTGGTTCTGATGGATTGGTGAAACTGCGAAAGCAGATCTACTGGCCGCCGTATTAATATAAGCCATATGATTGGACGATCTGGGTGCAGGGATGGAACAACCAAAACTCCGATCCCTCAGCTCGATGACAGCTTCATGGTAAAGTAGTCCATTTTCATGGTAAAGTAGTCCATTTAATTAAATGGCTAGATTACCATTGCATTGCCGGTCTGTCGCTTGTATGACCTTCGGGTCATGCAGGTTTCTTCGTCGCACTCGAATTCTTCCTACCTAAATATTCATCTTTGCAATGTCCCGCAACGAGCGCTCTCCACTCCTACAGCATCAGAATGGAGAAGAACAAGATGATCGCGAAGCAAGTATTGTATATGATCGTGTGCTTGCATATTCTAACTCGAACAGATACTGGACCTGACTGATGACGACCCATCAAACCCAAGAGCATGGTCGAGGTCGAAGAAGCTCTCCAACGTTGCGGTTATAGCCATGATGTCGAGTAAGAAGAAAACCATCATCACCAATGGCTCCCATACTGATTCGTATTCTAGTCTTGTGCCCCCTGGCAAGTTCTATGTTCACACCTGGCATTTCTCAAATCGCGGATGACCTCGGGACATCGACAACCACAGTGATTGGAACGACGACCGGTTTTGTGGTGATGCTCGGAGTCGGACCCTTAATACTTGCGCCTTTATCGGAGACTTTCGGTCGCAGAAAGCTTTACTTGATATGCTTTGCTTGCTTCTCCATCCTGCAGATACCGACAGCCCTCGCCCCGAACATCGCCTTTCTCATAGTGGTGCGTAGCATATCTGGGTTTTTTGGAAGCGTCGGTGTTGCAAATGGCGGTGGAAGTATTAGTGATATGTTCATACCCAGGGAAAGAGCTGGAGTGTTCGGTTGGTATTTATTGGGACCGCTCCTTGGGCCGACGCTGGGTCCCCTCTTTGGTGGCATGATCGTACAACGACTGGGCTGGCGATGGATCTTCTGGGTCATGACGATAGTTTGCAGCATCAACACATTGATAGGCTATTTCTTCCTCCGAGAGACCTATGCGCCAGTAATCCTTAGCGAACGCAAAGCGGAATACGAACGAGAGGAAGGAAGCAAATACCAGTTTGAGGGTGAAGATTCACGGCCAATGAGGCAGAAGATTGCGCATTCTCTGAGTCGGCCACCAAAGATTTTCTCGCAGCCAATCGTTACCACGATGTCAATTTACCAGGCCTTGATTTTTGGGACTACGTATTCTCTGTATACCAACATGCAGGAAATCTACTCTGGGATATACGGATTCAATACGGAGCAAGTTGGCTTGCTCTATCTCGGACCTGGACTAGGCTTCTTGTTTGCAGTCTGGTTTCTCGTCCCTAGGATCGACACTGTGTATACCAAGCTCACGTCCCTTAATGATGGAAAGGCTAGACCAGAGTTTCGCCTGCCATTAGCAAATATCGGAGCTGTTTTCATCCCTGTATCGCTCTTTTGGTAAGATTGCTCATGCCGTTCTGCATAACGAACAATTTGCTAACCCTCAACGTAGGTTTGCCTGGACAATTGAATACCGCACTCATTGGTTCGCTTCCATCTCGAGTACATTCTTTTACGGTATTGGCCAAGTGATGATCCTCAATAGCACGCAAAACTACTACATCGATTCGTTCGAGAAGTACGCTGCTTCAGCAATTGCGGCTGGTGCAGTGTTTAGATCAATCGTCGGAGGCGTGATACCTATATTTGCGCCTGCCCTATTCGAAAAACTGGGTTACGGATGGGGTATAAGTGTATTCGCTTTTGTGAGCGTTATTTTAGCGCCGGCGCCGTTGGTGTTCTACTATTTTGGTGCAAGGATTAGGGAGAGATTCGCCATAGAGTTGTGATGGAAGTTGATGCGTTATACATTGCATGGGACGGTGTTCTAGATCTATTGGAAAATGAAAACACTGCTATCAGGGCGCATTTGACCTGCGCTATATATATCTCCAGTGTACGCCCAAAAGTGACGGGCGATTCGCGTGATCTTGCCTATCCTTCAAAAAGCTAGAGGTTCTCACGAGGAACTTTTCCCAACTCCAACAACACTTCACCTTTTGCTTGCTCAGAGAGACAAAGCCGACCTCCCGATATCAGGCCTCGCTATTTGTGCTGATCTTCTCTCGAAAATCATCCACAACGAACATCATTGGCTTTGGAATACTATGATGAAGATGCGCATTGCGGATCCAGTGAGGAACATCGAGCAGCGCACGCGTAAAACCCATAATCCAGATTCCGCTCTGGCAATCCCGTCCAAGCCGCAGACGTGCATATCCAAGAACTCGGTCAGGCAATAGTTCACGACAGATGGGTGGCGATGTGCTTTATCTTACCCATTAACCAATAACCGGGGCACGAGGCCTGTCGTGCCAACCTGCAGGTACCAATCCAGGACCACCGCACTTCGCCTTGAACCTGGTGGTATTCTATCCACCTACCCGAAAGGGTAACGAGCTTCCGAGCTATGGGAACTTCTAAAAGGTAGCTGCATCTCGTTCTTCATCTTTACGACTTGGAGTATTCATTTTCCTTTCGTCTTTCGCTTCAATTGTGTTCATGATGAAGGCCCAAGCTATTGCCAGTGGAGCTCTGCTCTTTGGAATCGCCAATGCAGTTTTATATCCCAATGAGTCGAACTTGAACCACACCTGTCTACTGCGTAAGAACTGCTCGTCGCCTGATTGTTACTTGCAATCTCACCTTCATATCTAGAGCAACCGCTTCTCTCATGCTCCGCCAATGCAGTTGCTGAGAAAGTCGACTCCTGTTGCGTCGAGACTTTCGGTGGACTTGTTCTCTCCACTCAGTTCTGGGATACCTATACCGGCCTGGAATCAAAAGGACAGTACTTACCCGAGAATACTTGGACGCTTCACGGCTTATGGGTTAGTCTCCAGCAGTTTCCATCTCATGTACAATCAGTTTGTTTCTGCTTGTCTTGCTTGCTGTCTTAGACAGCAGCAAGCTTCTGTCTCTACCTAGCTATATTAAGAGTAGCTAGGCAGCTTATAGTTAAACTACTAATCTATCTCATTTCTGTTCAGTTCATTGCTGATCCAACTTCATAGCCTGATTTCTGCAATGGTTCTTATACGCAGTATTGCGATCTGAGTCGCCAGTATGATCCCGCACCTTCGCCAAACACAACCAATGGGCTGCCGAATGGCACCTTCATACCACCATACAATGGCTCGAATATCGGGACGTTCCTCGAGCCCTTTGGGAAATATGATCTATTGGAATATATGAACACGTACTGGATTAACCAAGGCGCCCCGAACACTAACTTCTGGGGTCATGAGTTCTCGAAGCACGCAACTTGCTACTCGACTTTCGATGTGCCTTGCTACGGACCAAAGTACCAGAAACATGAAGAAGTAGTCGACTTCTTTGAGACTGCGATCAAGTATTACAAGCAACTTCCCACCTACGACTGGCTTGCAAGTGTAAGGATCAAGCCTTCCAATACTACCACTTATACCTTCACGGATCTCCAAGGTATCTTGACGAGTAACCATGGTGCCATACCATACCTTGGATGTTCAGGGCCGGCGTTCAATGCCACTGCTGCTGGGAACGGTACCAAGGATAACGGAAAAACTGTTCTGAGTGAGGTGTGGTATTACAACCATGTAAGCTCCCCTTTATTCCTGCCGTTTTGCTGCAATCGAGTAGATTCTGATAGATGATTAGGTTTATGGCCGCCCACAAGATATGCGTTTTGTGCCTGTTGATGCCACAGGCTCGAACACCAATTGCGCGAAGTCAGCGGGAGCTATTCACTACTACCAGCGGACTGACGGGTCGGCCAAAGCACCAACGGTGCCTTACTGAAAATCTAGAGCTGTTGGAAGATACGAAGAGTATCTAATGATAATGTATTGAACAAATGAGGTATATGAAGAATAGCAGTCGTAATATTACCTTTGTAAATGCCTGATCTACCGAACGTAACGTCTACCGCGAGCCAGTAGACCGGTACAAGTTGGAGAGAACATAGACAAGTAGCATTGAAGAATCTTCTGCTTCGTGAAGCCGACAAGAACCTTGCGCTTTCATGATCATCGGAAGTTGTTGCTCGATGGACGGAGAAAATGACAAAATTCGCCCGACTCCCGTCTAGCCAATCGCGTCACGGCATGCCATTCACTCTTCGGACTTAGAAGGCGATTCGAAGGCGGCAGGCCGCAGTGCGGTAAGCGACTAATCTACACCAAGAATACGTAATATTCCTTCTAACCTCTTAAGGGAACTATAGACTATCCTTCTTAGCTACTCCTAATTATTCTAGACTTTCTCCTTAATATTCTTTAGTTTCTTTTTAAAATATTTTAACTAAGTATACTACTTTTTAATCTAGTCTTTATAGTAAGTAATTTAAAATTTTTTCTCTCTTACTTTATTATATAAGTAGCCTATAAATTTTATAAAAATATAGGTAGATATTTAATATAATACTATTAATAGAGTAGTTTTATAAAGGTTATATATTTAGTTTTAGTATAAAGAGAATATTTGTCAGGCCTTGCACCCGGCAACCCCTGCCAAGACCTGCTTACTCAGCCGGATCATCGTTGTTCCCTTCCGCAACCCTGTATTTAGCTACGCTGCCCCTCTGCACCTCTTCAACCCTTGATTCTCAATTACTCTATAGAACTACCTAGGTATCAATCAACTACTTAATTACCTAAGCCTACTTCGAGCCCTAACAATATTAAAGTAAATATTTTAATAGTAATAATAAAAAAAAATAGTTAAAATAATAAACTAGCTATAATAAAAAGTTAAATAGTTAAATAGATCTAATTAGATAACAATACTACTAATAGGCAACTATGTTTAGATTAGTAACGTGACGCGGTTTAGGGGTAATAGAAAGGCTTACCGCAATGCATCCTTCATCATATCCGGCCACGTCCCTCGCAATGACTTCAAACCACTTTACCAAATCTGATGAACACAGTAGTCAAGCATCATGGCTCCTACGTCCTCCGTAACGCCTCTTCCACCCCGTCGTCCAGCTTCCGCAACTAATCCACCTGCCCATCACGTTGGCAATCCTCCAACCTCATTCAAGAACCCATGGCCTTCTTACACACAGAGCGGGTTCTCATCGATACTAAAGGCTAGATTCTCCTCGTCTCGTAACTTTGTACCCGTTCCCACCGACCGCGCGCAATTAGTGCAAATACGCAAACCCGACTTCGGAGTCAACAAGCCTGGATTGAAAGCTACATGGATCGGGCATGCGAGCTTCTTGGTAGAGACTACAGCCGCACCTGGAGCTTCAAGAGGTATAAGAATACTACTGGATCCTGTGTGGAGCAACCGAGCTGGTCCGTATGGCTTGGTCGGTCCTGTGAGATTCCTAGATCCTCCATGTCCGATCGACGATATACCGGAGGTGGATGCGGTTCTGATCAGTCATGATCACTATGACCACATGGACTCGGATACAATCAAGAGAGTACGTGCGAGAGGTCAGGGGCATGTCCGTTTCTTCGCCGGGTTAGGGAACAAATCAGTGCTTGTCGGATTGGGTGTAGGGGTGAAGCCCGAGGAGGTCACGGAATTAGATTGGTGGGATGGTGTTGAATTGGCTGTAGATGGACTTGGAAGTGTTAGGCTGATTTGTACACCTGCGCAGCACAAAAGCGGGAGGACTCCTTGGGGTATCGAAGGGACACTTTGGTGTTCTTGGATCATTGAAGAGGGGGTCAGTAAGGGAAAGTTGGCTCCTTCAGAAGCTTCCACCATCTCTACGTTGAATGAGACCTCGGCATCAGGTGGCAAGAAGCTCTTCTTTGCGGGTAACCATCCTCAACTAGTTTCTACTCATGTTTTGCATCGCTGATATTCTCCAGGCGACACAGGCTACTGCGCTGTTCACAGCGATAGCGAAATATCCCATGCAGATGCTCCTCATCCTCCTTGCCCTGCATTTGCTGAAGTTGGAGAACTCTACGGCCCTTTTGATCTCGCTCTTCTACCCATCGGGTGCTACTCACCACGCCAGATGATGTCTCCGCAGCACTCTTCGCCCGAAGACTCTGTCTCTATACACAAAGACATCAAGAGCAAGAAGAGCATAGGAATGCATTATGGAACACTAAGAGGAAAAATTAGTGAACATCATGAACCTGTCACGGAACCTCCTCAAAGATGGAAGAAAGCATGCGAAGCAGAAGGGTTGAGGTGGGGAGAAGAGGCAGGTCTGTGTGATATTGGAGAGACAGTCATTGTTTAATGTCTACGCTATTACGACTCTGCTATGTCTCTCGGATTGATCAGTTTTGGGGCTGATTCAAGTCTCGCCTATCGAAATCACGTTGCCCATATGTCTTTATATCGGCAATTGGATTTGAGTAACGCTACGACTCACGCCATTCCACTGACTATTACGTCACTCTCCCGAATACTTACATGGACTTCGTACGAATATTCGACTTTCTTTTCTCGAGGAGTTTTGCGTTCTCGAGGAAATTTTCTCGTTCTGGCAACTCCACTCTCTGCATCGTGCGTATTCATCCTTACACGACGGGAATGCATGTGTCGGCCACAGCGCTCTGTTTTCTTGACTTCTTGTAACGAATGGTTAGATTTCTCAGTCGTGATGCAATCCAATGAGCCTTTTCTAATCATCATTACCATACGAGTCGACTGCTCGTGGATATGTTCTTTCGTTGTAGCCGTCAGGTCCTTGAATATGCGTCCAAACCTCGAATCCGATCCTTTCATTTACACGCTCAGCACATCTACTCTTCCATCACTAGTATTACTATCCCTTCGGCCGATCATCTTCTATGAATGCATGTTCGCAAATCTTCATGTTGTAACAAGTTCTATCCATTCCAGGCGAATATATTTGTAAAGGATGATTACTGGAGACGTTGCAAACAGCAGTGAGCACTACCACTCTTAGTATTTTGGGATGGTTGATTATCAAGCAGCATTTCCGCGATTCGTCCGTGTATGACCTACCTAACCACATGGGGATACACAAGTATCGGCGAACAAGACAGCTGTTCAATTCTACCTATACGCAATTACCAAATACAGAATGAACAGAGAGACTACCGGTTCGGTGCTGACTCATGTCTCGCGGGGATCATGCATCAATTTTCAGCCTAAGGGAGAGAAAAACGCTCGTAATCGAACCGGCTTAGGCGGAAGTATAAGGCTTGCAGGCATCAACTTCATTCATCCAATGATAGAACATATAAAGGACACTGGTCGCTGAGATAGTTATCCATCGAATCCTTCAATTCTCATCCAGAACCATTATTTGCAATTGCTCACAACCTCCAAACCAGCCTCACTGCCAGGATATCCACATCCCCTTAGCACGTTATCAAATCTCTCATCATGGCACCCTTCGCAACACTCCACACAACAACCCACCTCCTCCACGCCCGCGTCACAAAAGCCCTCGCAGCCGCCAACCTCAACGGTCTCGAAATCGCCATCGCCCCCAACTTCATCTACCCAGACACGACAAAGACCCCCAAATACCTCTCCAAGTTCCCCATGGGCAAGATCCCAGCCCTCGAAACACCATCCGGCTTCTACCTGTCCGAGGGCTCAGCAATCGCGCACTACATCGCCGACAGCGGGCCCAAGCGAGTGCAGTTGTTGGGCCGAACCGCCGAGGAGAGAGCGCTGATTCAAATGTGGATCGGGTTTTCAGACTCTGAGATGTTCCCCTCTGGCTCCGCCGTCATAGGCCCCTCGCTCGGTCGAGCTCCCTACGAAAAATCGTACGTGGATAGCAAAGAAGCCGAATTCACTCGCGCTATTAAAAGACTGGAGTTGCATTTGTCCAAAGAGGGGAGAGTGTGGCTTGTTCGAGACGATGAGTTCAGTCTTGCGGATCTGAGCGTTGCGGCCAGTTTGTATTGGCCGTTTAAGTTTTTGTTGGATCCGGAGGCGAGGGAGAGGTTTCCGTGCACGACGGAGTGGTATCAGAGGTTGATTGCGCAAGATGGGGTTACGGAGGCGTTTGGGGGGAAGCTGCAGTTGTGTGAGAAGAGGGAACCGCCGTTTCCTGAGGGTGGGGAGGTTAGGGAGCTGTAAGAGTAAGCCTCAGATATCTACAACGTTATAAATTATAGATAGATAGCATCTGAATATACTTGGTTACTTAAAGAAATCTCGTACTACAAAGATCTAATAAGTTACGTAGAATTTAGATAAAACTAATAAGGCAAGAAGCCAGCCACGCTGAACCCGCTTTGTGTATTGTACACGTAAAGTTCAAGCTCGACTGATTACATTATTGTTCCCGAGGTTTACCGAATATACTTGAGCTTGCGGAAAGGACGGAACTGGCCTTTCCATCTCTAACACAATCCACATAGTACTATTATATATAGTCCTGGATTAAGGTGGGAGGGAAATAGGTTTACCATTGTAAAACAGGATCCTCTGGCAGTGAACGCTGGAGAAGTTCATGAGACTGCCCATTATACTGTACTTTGAGCCTAATATGAATTCGAGAACGATTGATTTTCAATCATTGAATCTACACATGAGAAAGTAGACCCACTGCATTAGCAGCTCAGAGCAACAAATATGTAGGAACCAAACTCTTTTGCTTGCTAAATTAGGAAATATTATCATACAAACGCCTTAAGGCACGTTCAACCCAAACCATTAAATACCACTGAAACACCCCAAACTTTTCCCATAATCTACTCCTCCACATCTTCCTCTTCCTCCTCATCCTCCTCCATGCCCTCCGCCGCATTAACCGTAAAAGTCGGCGCCTGGTCCACTCCAGAATAACTATCACAAATCAAATACATAGTCAAGGTATGTTCACCCGGCGACGGAACCACAAATTCCAGCTTCGTTTTCAAAGACCTGCCAATCGTGACTCTCTTGATCGCGAGTAGATTTTTAGTCTTTTCCTCCCCAACCACCAACCACCAATTCTCCGTCTTATCAGCCGGGAAAAACGGCGCGTGGACGTCTGTTTTCGGTTCTTCGTCCTCGTCGACTTCGCGCTCGATGGAGATGGCGATGTAGGACGGTGAACCGGAGACAATGTCGTCGGGTTCCAGGACTTCGAATTTCATTTCTAGGTTCGGGTAGTATTCGTTTGTGAATTTGGCCGCGTCGGCGAATTGTCGCTGGTCCAAGCCTAACTTTTCAACCATTGTGCTGTAGTTCGGGTTCTCCTCCGGATCCATGGCTTCCATGAATTGATCGATATCAGTAATATCGAATTTCTGGAGCGTTTTGACGGCGTCGTTGTCGAAGTGCGGAATCTGTTTTAGCGGGCTATCTCGATCCCACATGGCTTGTACAACCATCTGTGACATTTCCATGGCGCTCATGGCGTTGAGATGACCTTCGGAGGAGAGGACGTCGACGCTGGCGCTGAGAAGGTTGAGGATTTTGCGGAGGATGGTTTCTTGGTCTTTTGCTAGATCAATGGGTAGCTGCATACGGGAGAAGTGAGCTTGGAGAAGCACAAAGGTTTTGAATTGTGGTGATTCGTAGCTTGGGTCAGCTAACTTGACGGGAACGCGTTCGTAAATGCGACGAAGTATATGATCTTCGTGACGTCTGATTTGAATGTTTTCGAATTCGGTGGCTGATGTGACGATTTCTAGTAACTGCTTGAGCTTGGTTCGGGAGTTAAGAGATAGTAGGAAGGTCTGCATGGTGATGAAAGAGATGTTGTAGTACGCCGCAATCATGGCAGGGTTTAGGGGCGTGATGCTGTCATCCTCCTCATCCAATTCAATAATCTTAGCTTCTGCAAGGTCCTTTAAGGTCGTTTCGACGAGTTCAGAGAGATGTGTACTGAGGCCTTCATGCGAAGTATCTGCGAGACCGTAATAGCTGGGATTCGCAATCAAACGGCGGTAGAAGTAGGTATATGTAGTCCAATCGACCGCATCTTGGGTGTTTTCTATCATCGTCGAGCTAATCTCGGCAACGAAAGCGTCGTGCAAGTAGACTTGCAAGTGGCTTTCAATCGGTAAGGCCTCAGCCAGAAACTTCTTGTAGTAGTCGCGCTTTACAGCTGGGACTAGAAGGACTGCTCTCGCTGATTTATCTTCACCGACTCTGCCGGCTTTGCCAAACATCTGGAGCATCTCGCTGATGGGATAGTCGATGTAGCGGTGCTCGCGGCCTTCGAAGAATTGAGTACCCATGACGATGACTAGGTAAGCACGACTGTCGATTTCCCAACACGAATCTCGCGAGACAATCATGACCTGTATAGCACCAACTTTGTACAGATGCTGCACAGCCCGTTTGTCAAAGGGGCTCAGTGCTTCATGAAAATAGCCAATACCATGCGAGATAGACTCCGCAAGAGCTTGTTCATTGATCTTTTCAAGGATAGGGGCCAAGTCCTCCGCAGGTGCGTTCAGGAAGCGATCCTCATCATCATCGGCGACGCAAGCGGCAAGCAGATCTTGTGCGGTTGAACGAACCTGCTTTCGGCTGGAGGCAAAGACCATTGCTGGCTTGTCTGGCGACAGTTGCGTGATATACTGGTACGTCGGCTTAGCCATTGCTAGCATCAACGAAGGAAAATGCGGTATGGTGAAGGTCTGGATGTTGAGCTCGAGAGGGACTGGCCGGATACCAGGACTGAAATTGAAGATGGTATGCTTGTTCGCTCCTATCCATTCACCGATATCGCGAGCGTTCGAAAGCGATACGCTTAGCCCAACTATGCGCATTCCGGATCCTTCAATCTGCATTGCCATAGAGTGCATACGAGATACAATGGTCTCGTAGATATACCCTCCTTGGCCTCCAATCATATGGAGCGCATCTGCAACGAAGAGAGCGACGGTTTGGACGTTCTTACGGCGCTGCCACTGTCGTGAGATTACATCCCACTGAGTAGGAGTTGCCAATACGAGGTCACCCTTTTCTAGCAGTCTCAAATCTGCGGTTGTTTCGCCTGTGAGCTTGACGATATCCTTGCCTCCACCAATCTTTGACAATCGTTCTTGCCAATTCTTGAATTGATTGTCAACAAGTTCTTGAAAGGGAGCAATATAGACAATCCGCCCATCAGCATTCTTAGACCAGTGACGCAAGATGGCGAACTCTGCACATATTGTCTTGCCAATTCCTGCAGAAGCTCCCACAAAGACATTGTCATCTGAAGCATAAAGGGTTTGGAAAACTTGGGTTTGAATCTTGTTGAAACGGCCCAAATCTTCGTATAGAGCTTGGTGCTCCTTCGTCTTTAGAGCGGAAATTGGGAGCGGTTGGAGGTCGAGAAGGGGTGTATGAGGCGGGAATTTCTCTGGAAGAACAAGCTTCTGGAAGGAAACAGCAACCTTATTTTCTGAATGCATCCACCTATCGGAAATGACAGATACGTAGTAATTTGGCGGCATAGGTTCGGTGATAGGGACTGTAAACTCCACGAGATGCTCGTTTGCCTCCCCCTGAGTATAGGTTTTACGCAGCAGAAATTGATCGTGGAAGAGTATTTCTTCCCCATCGCAATCCTCGACCAATATCCAGAAAGCTTCAGCACCACCGTGCAGCTCATCGTCCCACTCGAAGTTTGGTGCTATAGTTAGTTCCACGCGAAGCATAGATCTTGTCATTGGCTGAAACTGAGTCTGCACTTCGAGACGAGGGAATTTTTGGACCAGTCCGCACACTAGCCTGCCAGCTTTGGGCATGCCCAAAAGCTCTCCCATCCGAGGAGGATCTAGATCAAAGTAGCTCGACCAAGGAACGTCGATTCTCTCTGCTTTTTGGATTATGTCCCTAGGACAAGTTGCATTGGGAGCGTTGAATTGCCTTAATGGTGTCATCGTAGGCCACATTCGTTTCTCGGCCATCTTGCACAAATCCAATGCTGTCTTCGCTACAGACGACCAACCTTTCTTGAGGCAGATCTCGAAAATAGCACGTAGAATACGTCCGGCAGATTGAGTAACATAAACAAGATCAGCCATGAGCGCGAGGCCTTCAAGTTTCAAACGAGAGATGTATGCCTGAAGAAGAACGTTGATCTTAGCTTGAGGCTCTTCGATACCTTCTTTGACGGGTACAGGGACTCTTCCAAGAAGCTTCGCGAGTTCGAGCTTCTCATCTTGTCGAACAGGAATATACTTAAACTCCTCACTCAAGGCAAATACGCGGAATAGCTCAATCGTGGTGATCGAGGGCTGGATGTGTTGATTGTATGTCATCATGGAGTTGTGCGTGATGTAGTAGTGAGAAGCTATCCTGCCGAGCTCGGTTGGTGTAAATTTTCCAGTGCGCTTCTCGTATTTGACGAGATTGCACTTCTCCAGAACAGAGGCTGCTGAATGTATCAAGTCAACTCGCTTTTGCTCCAAGGCAGCATCATCTTCGTAATCGGCGCCGACGCTGTAAAGTCCTGGTGATCTGAGCATTCGTACGAATAAATATGTGTAGCCCAGCCACTCAACACCTTCATCCCGAGATCGAACGTTTCCAAGGACAATTTCCGCGTTCAAATTATCAGCAAGCTTGCTCATAAATTGAGACTCGATCGGAAGTTGCTGGTTGAGAAGCGAAAGATAGTACTGTAGCTCGGTCTGAGTGGTAATGATTATGCCTTCACCGTACGTATCGTATTGGGGACGACCTGCACGACCGAGCATCTGCAGAACGTCTTGCGGGCTTAATTCCACCCAACTACCCTTTTCAGGAGAATACACTGACGTCCCCTTGATGATGACTGTATGGGCAGGAAGATTGACGCCCCACGCCAATGTTGCCGTACAAACGAGGACTTGTATGGAGCCGTCGGAGAAGAGATCTTCAACTGTGGTTCGATCCGCTCTCGACATACCAGCATGATGGATACCAAATCCATAAGGCATCACGTCCTTCAAGTCAGAATTTTGAACAGTTTCAGATTCTTCTTTCAGAATTTCTCGGCTAGCAGCATCGGTTCGCAGTATTTGTCCAATTGTTTCCAATTCAAGGGCCTTGTCTCGGATGTATTTGGCAGTTTTCGCGGTTTCTTTTCGAGAATGGACGAAAATGAGCATTTGATTTCGATTTTGTCCCACTTGCTCCAACACTTTCGTATAGCAAACGTCATTCATTGCTTTCAGCTGTTTGATCGCCTTCTTATCTGTAACACCGATGAACTCTTGCTTCAGTGGGCAGGGTCGGAAGGTTGCGTCGAAATGAAAAAGGCCTTTCTGAGGGTCAACTCGAAGGAAGCTAGCTACATCGCGATAATTTGGAAGTGTGGCACTGAGACCGATCAGCCTGACAGGGTCGCCTGTTTGTTCGGTACGACGTATCGTTCGGCTGACAATACTCTCCAGCACTGGGCCTCGATCGTCGTGGAGAAGATGGATTTCGTCGATACAGATAAGTCGGACCAGATTTATGTAACTGGTATCAGTCGCTTTTCGAGTGATGACATCGTACTTTTCTGGAGTCGTGACAATAATTTGAGTCTCTGCTATTTGCTGCTTGGTGAGTTGGCGATCACCAGTAAGCTCAGAAACGCGGATGCCGTACGGCTCCAAACGCTTTCCAAAATTTCCAACTTGTTCTTGTACCAAGGCTTTGAGAGGGGCAATGTATATGATCTTAAAATCGTCAAGAGCAATTTCACCGGTCTGGGGATTGCGGTGCTTCCCGATCTCTCGAAGCATAGCCAGCATTGCAACGTTTGTTTTACCAGATCCAGTCGGAGCGCAAATGAGCATATTCCCATCATCCTTGAAAGCGGTCGGGAAACATCTTGTCTGGATGCGGTTCAACTCCTTTGAAGTGCCAAAGCCTGGTCTCGCCCAGTCAGGTAATTGTGACACTGGCATAAGGTTAGGTTCATTTGCATCCCTCTTCGGTTTCGGTGCTGGAACATGAATCTCTTCGTAGCCTTTGAAAGTTCGCTTGGTGGAGCCTTGAGGCAATTTTACGCTGGGATTGGTCATGAGATGATTTCCTTGGTCGAAGACAAGATTTTCCAAATTAATGAGTCGTTTTGGCTGCAGTCCACCAACTAAGCCTCCGTCTTTGGGAGCATCGGCCATCGCAGCATCCTTGGTTTCTGTAGATAGATCGATATCCATCAGGTCGATTTTCATTTTCTTGGGGCCAGATGTGCCATTAAGTGTAGCTCCGGTTTCTCGAGCGCGGAGCTCGTTCAGGATGTGTCTATGGCCCTCAGCGATCATTTCTCGCTCGACTGCGGCCCTCGCGTCTTTATCGTCGGCAGCCCGTCTCCAGCGAGTGACCCAGACGATCTTGTCTCGATTGAGAACGAATTTTGAGACGAGTTCGTGTTGCTCATAATCGAACAGTTCCATCAGGTCATTCTCGATCTCGCGCAAGGGCTTCTCTTCGCCATCTTCTCCAACTCCGGACATGATCTCGAGCGCCTTTTGGGTTTTATCTTGTTGGGTATGTGCGTCCTCATACACTTGACCAATTTGTCTCTGCAGCCAAAACGCATCAATCTCGTGAGCTGGGATAAATCTCTCCGTTTTCTTCTTACTGCCAGTGGTATCCGCTACACTAGCATTGATGATCATCTCTTCGTTGTCAGCCATATCGTCATTTTCTTCTCCGTCTACGGCTGCTCCGCCTGCAGCAGCAGCCTCTTCGGCACCGTTCCGTTCGACGAATGCGTCTCCTTCTTCGTCAGAAGATTCATCTTCATCTCGGACCTCAAACGTCTGGCCAGCGTTTTCATCCTCTTCATCCTCTTCGTCAAACACGACAGCGACACCCTGCTTTTCGTCAATCTCAGCATCGTCTCCAGCCTCAGCAGCTTCTTCCATTTCTTCATCCTCGTCTTGAGCCTCATAATCTGTGATCTTCTTTCCGAGGTTGACCAGTTCGTTGAACTCTTTCGGACCCATGGAAGTACCAAGAATATCGTCAACCTCTTTTTTCTTGTCAAAGTCCTTTAAGCTATCATCTTTGAGATACTCTAGGACAGCGTCTGCGGCACTCCTAGTGACATGATTCGGGACATCTCCTAAACTCCTTCCAACGATCGTGGTAATTAGATCGTACGTTGCTCTCGTAGCAGGTGTTCGCGGTCTGTATTTCAAGTCTTCTACAAGAAGATCCTGTTGTGACAGTATGCCAGCTCCCCGTAACTGAGCAGGCTCTCCGCGCTTCCTCTTCCTCTGCTCCCGTTCTAGCACATCTTCACCTTCGCGTATGCTCCCTCGCTCTATACCGCTTGGACCCTTCGGTTTCTTTTTCTCTGTCGGCGCGTTTTCCCTCGCTGTGCGCGAACCCATGTCGCGGATGTTGATGCGCCCTGCCAGCGACTCTGGATCTCCAGTATTTTCATCTCCTCGGCGAGTGACGAAACGTCGGTCCGCCTGGAGGACCAAATTTGACATAGCCGCATATTTGAATTGGGCGAGGTTGTTCTCCTTTTTGTCCGCCATGTTGAAGGAGTCTGTAGGATACTCTAGGGAAACGGTGAGGGCTAGTTTGGCTTTGAGGTTGAAAAGGCCGGTAGTGCAGTAGAGGAGAATGCAGCCGGAGCTAGGCGTCTACAGGAGCGGCCGATGGAGAGAGGTGTGAGGCAGAGTGATGAATTGCGGTTGTGAGACAACCATGAATTCTCGTCCTGTCGTTGCCTTCAAGTAAATAAATTCTACATCTGAGCTCGGACCAGTCGCGCTTGCCCAGTTTGGCTTAGCTCGTTCTTCGTTGCAGGCCGAGTGAACGATTGTACCGATTTAGACAAACATTGGTAGCAGATTTAGACACCATTATCAAGAACTGTTTCTCAGTATTTATACCACATTGAAGTATGAAAGGAGAGCAACTAAATGTATGCATATGGCTATTGAGTCAAATCTAATGTCCAAATCACTGCTTAAAAACCAAGGGATATCAACGCTTTAACCCAATTCAAAATGCATCTTCGTTAGGACATGCCGTCACATCATGACCTTCATTCTCGCAAAGCGCGCACCATTTGTCGGGGTCAGCCACACGAGTTCCTTTTGGAGGGACGAGCGATGCGTTGAAGGGCATCGGAAGGGGCGCAGATGGAGCATTTCCAGGGGTTTTGCTTGGTGTTAATGCTGGAGGTCGCGCGCCATCGGATGACATGGAAAGACTTCTTAGGCCCTCGATGACAGCATCTTTGCCATTTCTCTTGTGGCCGTCTGGGGTCCTCACTGGTCCCTCTAAACTACTTCCCATCGCGGAGCAGTTGAGAATGTCATGGCCTCCCGTTTCGCAGATTTCACACCATAGGACGCTTCCTTCTACTGACGACTGGGTATCCGTCTCCATCATGGGCTCTAGTGTCGAAGAAGGTTCGTGGCGGTGGATTTGCGGAGATCCTCTCCAGCTAACAACTGTTCCCTTGGAGTCTCTCCCGGATGACCGTTTCTCCTTCACAGCCGTACGTTCTGACATGCCGTTGCTAACCATGCTTTCGCGCTGCTCAACGTGGGCAGCCTCAGTTTTCAGACGCTCAATCTCACGTTCTAGTTCCTCTTCCCGGAAAGCTTTCCTTTCGACAAGCCCCCGTAGTTCCTCCTTTTCTCGTTCTAAGCGATCCGCTCGAGCCTGCGCCTTGTTCAGTTCTTCTGCACTCCCCGCACCAGCAGATCCCTGGCGCACCATTGGCGACCTTCCATGTTCATTACCAGGGCTTCCAACGTCTGGCCCGGAACTCAATGAATGAATGATGGCTTTCAGTCCTCGGATTTCGTCATCTCGTTGCTCTACTTCTCTTGATCCACTAGGGCTCATGGGGCCATCCATAATGGCGCCGGCACCTTTAAGGGCTGCCGCAGCTTTCTCTCGTTCTCGCCGAAGTTCTGATCGGCCCCTTTCTACCTCACCCCTCAGAAATTCGACTTCGCCTCGGGCCTCTGCTTCGCCGCGCCGAGCGTCCTCGAGGCCTTCTTCTAGTTCTTGAACGAGATCTTCCAGCTGTTTCAGTTGCCGTGCTACGCTCTCGACATCCTCCCCCCTCTCATGAAGTTCTCTAACCTCACTCATAAGATCGTCCACCTTTTTCTCGTAAACTCGTTCTGTCTCAGTGCTTGCCATCTCTAATGTGTCGATTGTGCTCCGGAAGTCTGCCCGATGAGCGTCGAACTCAGCAGTCAGCATTGATATCTTGTCGTTCTTTTCGCGGAGAAGCGCGCGCAATTGCGCGACATCGTTGCTTTCAGGCGCTCCACTACGTAATCGTACAGAGTCAAATCCATCTTCTGGAAGGAGGTTCTGAATTTCCGTAAGGCTTGTTTCCATTTCTGCCAAGGAGGCAGCTTGCTCTCTCAATTGTCGATCTCGCTCTTCGAGCATCTTTTTGAGTTTCTGAATCTCCTCCTCGGCTTGTCCGGACGCGGGTCGCCCTCGAGCTTTGAAGCTCGATACAGAGTCATTGCTAGTTCGGGCGATCCCTACTGGAGTTGTTTCGGTGTCTTCATCAATAACATCGTATTGACCGAGCCGTGAATTATTCCGGGAATAAGGTCGGGGTGGCCCCGGAGTTCGGGGTTTCGCTATGCCGCCAGCCTTTGGCACAGGACTGTTGAATCTGGGTGTCCCTATTTGACTTTTGGAGAAAGACGCGGGACCAAGGGAAGGATTTCTTCCAGGCGTCGGGGCAAGATTTGGTTGTTTGCGGAAAGGAGACTCTGGTCTTGGGAGGGACGGTCTGCCTTTGGGTTTGAAGACTGGACTTGCAGCGCGTGCGCCTGGCCCAACAGATTGAGAGAACTTGGGTATCGAAGGCGTATCTGGACTGTACTTATTGGGGTTGCCGGCAGTCGAATGACTGAAGTTGTTAAACGAGGGTGTTGTAGGAGTTGGCGGGAACGTATCGGAGGAGAGGGTAGGCGAAGCTCGTTTTGAGGCGCGATTAATCGGTAGAAAGATACCAGAGCCAGGTACAGAAGTAGTAAAATAACGAGTGCTAGCTTTCAGTTAGCGATGTTTGGTTTCCAACTGAGGCTATACAATGTTGAGCAGAAACGAAGTATATCGCTTACCCGTCTACGTCGCCGTCATTCTTGCCCCTGGAAGCGTATTCTCTGCTAAGCTCAACGCCGGCAAACACGCCCTTCTTGCCACGGACACTACCAATGAATTTTACGACTCCATGCATGCCACCGGGAACATCGACGTTGTCGCCCACTTCGATATCTCGACCATCGGAGACAGCCATCTTGTTTGAAGGTGTTATCGGAGCACCGACGAGGGCGTTGAGGGAAGCTTTGCGAGCAATAGCGGTGCTGGCAGCAAGGCTTAGATTGGGTGAAGAAGCAGTGTTGTGCAACTGGCTCGCGAGAGACGGACGCGACGGCGGCCCTAGCCTTCGCGGGGTCTGCATGGTGACCAGGTGAATGGCGGTTCCCTAGTGAGTGAAGGTTGTTTGTCATGGGCTTCACTCCGGTTCAAACAACTTAAGGAGGTGTTCCAGGTTTGTCGTTGTTTTGAGGGTGAAGGATGTGACGCAGGGTCCACCCGAGTCACACGGACAGGGGCAGGAGATCATTATCAGTTGGCTCTGGCTGACGCTTTCAGACAGCTCGACATGTCAACCAATTGTCATCTAGTGCCCTTGCTTATGATACTGTAGTATTACATGTCTTGCACTTATACTATGACCATGTACCTGCCTCCTGACTGCTAACATTTGGATATTGAATGCCAAATGTTGTAACACCAACCTTGGAATCGAGGATCATGCTGGCTCACCTGGAACACCGGGGTCGGTTTATGCTTGGGGATACTTGTCCATTTGTTTACCTTTCCGCACAGAGCCATTCTGGGTAGTAAGTAAACATAGGAGTGTGTATGTGGTACAATTCTCTTGTTGATGTTTCATCTTGCCGTAAGTCATCTCCTTCACGCAAAGTTTGTATGCTTGATTTTCACGAATCAATGTAGATCTCATGGCTGGTAAAGCGAACATGGTATATTTACCCGTCAATTTGGAGGAAATATAGGACGGGTGAAAGAGCGCTCGATATTCTTGTCATCCGCTTCAACTTGGCTTTCCAAGTAAATACGCCTCAAAATACGCGTCACCACGTGCACGCCAAGCCTCCTTTCCGCTCCTCAAGGCAAACCGTTTACCGACCGGCTAGAGAGTTCCTCTCTAGGACACTTCTCTTGCCTTATCGATGAAACTGAGTTCTTCCACATGAAGTGGAGGGATTTGTTCGCTCCAGTCCCTCTTTTTATAAGAAGCCCGCTGCGTGGTTCTAGGATGAGCAAACCGGTGATGTCTTTAATCGATGACACTGTACACACATACCAATGGTGGAAGGCTATACAACAAGCTCAAGAGAGGAAGATCACAAACTAGCCAAGCGTTCACACTCTCATCCCATCACGGTTCATATTTACTGTCCCGAGGGTGCTACCCAAAATATTCAACTGGTAGAGATCTTTTCGCTTCATGCTCTCCGCGTTTCCTTTCTCTTCATGACCGCGTTCGCATGGTCTATCCAACTGATCCTATTGGCCACTACTGAGCTCATATTCCTTCGAATCCTTCGAAAGTAATCCTACTACCAGCACCACTTAGATTTCTATCATGTCCTTATAATTTCTATTTCGAAAATGGCCAGTGTTCGTCCAGTCCAGCTGAAGGTGCATCATGCGCAACTCGAGATGCTTCACCAGAAGTTAAGCCTGGCTGAGTTCCCCGACAAACTCAAGGAGGCACAACGGAATTACGGGACGTCATTGACCGAGGTGAAGCGTCTCCCGGCGCATTGGAAAGACAGCTTTAATTGGAAAAAAGTCGAGCAGAGTATCAACAAGCTCTGAAATTTCACCACCACTATCCAAGTTCAGGGATTTGATGCCATAGATTTGCATTTCATTCACCAGAAAGTAATATTGAAGCAGCTGTTCCTTTGATCTTTGTGCACGGATGTGAGTTGTGCTCCCACATGTGACGAACGTGCATTCTTGGCCCTCCTCCAGGGTTTGGCAGCTTTCTAAAGTCACCAAGCGCCTCCCTCTATTAGGAGATAATAGCCTAACTGGCGGTTCATCGTTCCACGTTGTGGCTCCATCCTTACCAAAGTTTGGATCTCTGCCGGGATCAGAAAGCCAGGCTTCGGACTCGGGCAGTACGCAGAGGTATGCCATAAACTCATGTCGGCCCTAGGGTATGAGCAGTATGTGGGCCAGGGAGGTGAATAGGTATGAGATCGTGTTTGTACTGTAAATAGAAAACCAGGTTTGTTTCTGATAGGGAATTACGGCGCTAGTATCACTCGCATCATAGGACAGCAATATCCCTCATCTCTCAAAGCCTCCCATCTTAACCTTGTCCCATCTACACCACCTTCCTTTAGTTCTCCTAATTCGTTTTTACGCTTCCTTACCACGCATCTTCTCAAACTCTATACGCCCGCCGAAGCTGAGGGTTTCGCTCAAGCTCAAAACATCCAGAAAAATGACATGCGGTAGTACCATCAGCAGACTACGAAGCCTCAGACTGTAGGATATGCGCTAGCAGACAGTCCCATAGGCCTTTTGGCCTGGATTTACGAAAGGTTGCACGACTGGACGGACGACTATCCTTGGACGGACGATGATATATGTACTTGGGTGAGCCTGGATTGGTTTAGCACCATAGGGCCAGCAGCGAGCGTGCGCATCTATTACGAGTCCCTCAGGGGAGATTTTCCTACAAAGGCTGGCGTCTATATCCCCGGAGTGAAGATGGTAAGCTCATATCTTACTCTTCGAAAAATGTCCTCGTTGAAAAAAGACTAAGCCTCATTGAGGGCCTTGCCTACTTTCCCGAAGAAATTTCTGTCTACCAAAGGCATGGGGCACATCCTTAGACGAGGTTGTCTTTGAAGCGAACATGGTAGTGGTGGTCACTTTGCAGCCTGGGAACGGCCAGAGGCGATTGCGGGTGACTTGAGAATCATGTTTGGTAAAGGCGGAGGGTGTATGGGGTTGTTCAAGGCCGAAGTGGCTTGTTGGATAGGATGAAATTTGTCATTTCATTGAAGGAACTCTGCGAGTACTCTCATTCGACTCGTGCCTGGCACACGAGTTTATGTCCGTCATGTTGTTCAGTCCTCGCCTTCAGCCGCATCTCGAACCAAGCAACCTCCACTTCAAAACGTCACTTGACGCTATAATGGAGAGGTTCATTTAGAGAAGAATATGGCGAAGTAGACTGAAAGCAATTGCAGTTGGGCCATAACGTGTCATGGCACTGCCCTGGCCGGGATGACACATAAAAGAAAAACCTGATATGAAAGAGTAATAACCCCAATATGCTTTCGTATCAAACATTTGCAGCGTTATCTATTACGCTTCGCATTGGAATGTTAAGGAGGGTCTGTCAGACTGTTGGAGGGTAGAACGGTTCCCCCACCCTAAATTCCCCAGACTCCTCGCGAACCTCGGCACGGGAGTGGATCTGCTTTCCCGCATCACAGAAGCTACAAAAGAACACCCGCCGCAGCAACACTATGTATCTCTACCACAAACATGGCCGGTGCCGTTCGACAACCCATTGATGTCGCCTCTTTGGAGCGCTATATCCAGGCCAACGTGCCCGAGATTCAGGTGCCAATCGATGTAAAGCAGGTACTTCAAGACCCTAAGCCGAGTTCAAGTCCGAAGGCACAGATATTGACAATTGCAGTTTGGCTATGGTCAATCCAATCCCACATACCAGTTGACGGATAAGAGCGGTCGGAAATATGTTATGCGGAAGAAGCCTCCGGGGACACTGTTGTCGAAGACTGCACATAAGGTCGACCGAGAATACCGGATAATACATGCGCTTGAGAAAACGGACGTACCGATCCCCAGAGCTCTGTGTCTTTGTGAAGATGACAGTGTCATTGGGACTGTATTCTATATTATGACTTTTCTAGATGGTAGAATATTTGAGGACCCCGCAATACCAGGCGTTTCACCAGAGGAGAGGACTAAGATGTAAGTGGGGACATCACACATTCTGGAGTTTAGCAGATCTAATGCTGACTCTTGCTTTTAGGTGGCATTCTGCAGTCACTACATTAGCCAAATTTCACAAAGTCAACCCAAAGAGCGTGGATCTGGCATCTTTCGGCAAGCCATCAGGATTCTATAACCGGCAGATAGCAACATTCAACACCATATCAAAAGCTCAGGCACAGGCTGTGGATGTCGATACAAAGGAGCCTGTAGGAAAGATTCCGCATCAAGATGATATTGTCGCCTTCTTCAGTGATGCAAAGACGCAACCGAAAGATCGCAGCAGTTTCGTACACGGCGATTATAAGATAGACAATGTCGTATTTCACAAAACAGAACCGCGCGTCATCGGCATTCTGGAGTAAGTTGAAGTGACGTCCACAGATCGCTATCTACTGCTGACATCTTCTCCTGCAGTTGGGAAATGGCGACCATCGGTCACCCTCTGTCTGATGTAGTGAATCTTTTAACACCCTTTATCACAGCCTCTTCGCAGAAGGCTCTGAGTATTGGAAGAGGAAGCACGGCTTTCCAACCCGGAGAAACTGAAGGCTTGCCATCTCGAGATCAGCTAATCTCGTGGTATTCCGAAGTTGCGGGGTGGGATCCTAGCCCTGACATGACATGGGGAGACGCATTCGGTATCTACAGAGGGTCGATCATCATGCAAGGCATAGCCGCGAGATATGCTCTTAGGCAGGCAAGCAGCGCAAAAGCGCATGAATACGCTGCGCAGATGAAGCCGTTCGCTGAGATTGCCTGGGACTTAGTACAGGAGTATAAGCGCACGCACGAGAAAGCGAAATTATAGCATAACTGTAGTATTAGATTATTGAAGCAGAACTTTTGCGTACCCCGGCAGATCCCTATGTATATCCATTGACAAAAATATCATGCAACATTGGTATCATTTGCTGTAAAACCTGCCAACTACCAACGTTAACAATTGTGATGCTTTCGTCTATGGCCTGTATGAGAAAAGGGTAAAGGATGCATACCCTAAGCTTATCTCCCAACGCCCCTATAAAGACCCCAATCTTCCATCCATCCTGATTAAAGAAACTTCCTGTAGCCTTCTCCATGGCATTCTATCCCCGGTGGCGGTGATCATCTCCCCCTCCAATTCTCTCCAAGGCCTGAGTATAGTATTAGTAGATGCCTGATATATTGAATGTAGGTTGAAAAGATGCGGCACCGACCTCTAGCATTACCACTGCGTTGCCTCTGATGACGACCATGCCGATGGGTACCTTCTCACCTCCCGCCTTTTCTTCGACGGCGTCATCTAGGACGATGTTGAGGTAAACCTGCCACATCCACAGTCAGCGCAACTCACATCAAAGATGGATAGAAGGGTTTATAAGATTTCAGAACGGGGCATACATCATAACCACGCAAAATTCCAAGAACTTTGCGACTCCCATTCAGTTGCACGAACAGGCGCTTGTCGAGGTACTGCACTCAAGAGTTAGCTATATGTGATCTTGAAGATCTATTCACACGGAGGAGCTTACTTTCTTCAGTTCGGGCTGAGCCTGGGGCATATTGAACGATTGAGTATTTGGATCTTGAGTTTGTTTCGGGTTTCGTTGAAGTTGGGTCGGCAGTACGTGTGGAAGTGAAGACGGGGTGAAGCTGCGACAGCTTTTTTAAGGTCGAGGGTCAGTCGGTGAAAGGTCGGTAATGCGAACTTGCTCGTGGTCCGTGCCACGAGCATGGAACGTGCTTGCTCGACTTTCGCATTAATCGACTTTGCCTCGTGGTTTCTTGCCTCGTGAGACAACATGCAAAAATCCTTTGCCGCTAGGCGCGTACCGCGTAAGATTGGCCAAGATGAGGAAGAAGAGTCCAAACATGTAGAAAGTCCGGACAGCCGGGCTGATCCTGAGCAATCTAAAGGTATGGATCCCACCCGGAATTTGTTCATGGTTCTTGCTTTCTGACGCTCGTAGACCACACTCGCTGACGGAGTATACAGAACCCGTAGTGAAACGGCCGATTTTGACCTCGAAACCAAAAAAACGCTCGTCGTTACGACTGTCTTTTGGTCCTGGTGAAGCTTCTACCGATGGCAGCGACGAGAACAATGGCACATCTGTCTTCACTCCTAAAAAGTCGAATTTAAGCAGACTGGTTATTGAGAGAAATGCGGAGAGGAAGTCCCTCCGAACGTCTCTCTCCTCTGAACGTCTACCTGTCCGTGCTGGCTTGTCAGAAGAGAAGCCTACCTACAACAAAGATTATATAGCCGAACTTCGAAGTTCAACGCCTTCGACTCCCAAGGACCTGAAATCTGCACAATCAGGTGAAGAGCAGGAATTGTCGAGAGAAGTTGATATTGCCTCCAAATTTGGCCCACTTGCAAGCCTGTCCACGGACGACTCCTCGGCAATCCCGACTGAGGCCGAGATACGAGAGAAGAAAGAAAGGAGGGCGCGCTTAGCAAAAGAACAAAAGGCAGTGGAACTTCTTGGTGAAGACGAGGAAGATGACTGGGCGTCAGACGATTCGGAGTTTCGTAAAAATAAAAATGAGATCTCTCTGCGACCGAAAGAAAAGTATGGAGAAACACGACTCGTCCGCGATGACGAAGATATCGCCGAAGGTTTCGATGATTTTGTCGAGGATGGTGGAATTTCTCTGGGCCGAAAAGCGGAGCGCGAAGCAGAGAGGAAGCGACGCGCTGAGATGGCAGAGCTTATAGCTGGTGCTGAGCGAGAATCGGAAGATGATGGGTCAGATGACTCGGAGGCTGATCGGAATGCTGCATATGAAGCTGCTCAGACGCGGGCAGGGACATATGGAAGGAGCGACCGAGAGGCAGATGACTCCCACAAGACACCCCCGCGAATCACCCCGTTGCCGGATCTGGACCAGGTTGTGGAACGATTACGCGCTGAGTTAAGGAGTAAAGAGCAGGCCAGGGAGAGGATGCTGAAGAGAATGGAAGATTTGAAACAAGAGAAAACGAGGATCGATGAACGACAAGGGTGGGTCCAATCGCAACTAAAAGCGACTGGAGAAAACTATGAGAAATTGAGGATTGAAGCAGGTCTCGGAGGTGGACCTGCAACGCCTCTCAATGGTGCTGATGGCGGCAAAATGGTGGTGACCCGGGGATTGGAGAGTCTGGGAGCGACACCGATAGCTCCAGCGCAAGACTCCAGTGAAGAGTGAAGCATAGCAGGGCCTCACGATATCATTTCATGATCCACCCTAAATGCAAGCACTATCTAACACATTTTCAGCAAGTAATGTAAAGGGCTGCCGCAATAGGAGTAGGATGTTCTTAGATATCAAGCCATTGACCAGTGGGCTTACAGAAGGAAAGAAAATAATGGATACCCGAACAGATGAACGACAGTCGCAACTAACACATATATTACACTCACAACATTTGTTTTAATTCTTGTTGCAATGGAGTGATGTAAACGGCTTATGCAACGGTCCCAACACCATACAATGCTCAATGCAGCCCAATATGTTACAATGCTCCTTGTTCCATGTACTCCGTGAAGTCATGCTTTCCAAAGCATATCGTCGTCCGACAGTTTCCACGCCCTATATCGTACACTGCCTGATATTTTCTGAGGACGGTTGGAAGACATGAACCATATCTGCCCAGCCGGTACCCTTTCCCCAAGGTAAGATGAACCACATGCACCCTCTCCTCATATGAACCCACACAATCTCCGGATGGTATAGTATCATGAATTCGCATCAATCTCCGCCCACTTCGACTCCATGTGTTGCCGTTTCTCCTTCGCCTTCTCTCGATTCTCCTTCGTCCGCTCCAATCGCTGGGCTCGCAGACACATGTTCACTTGATGTTTAGCATTTGTACACATGCCGAGTGTTTTCCAGAGGAAGCCGCGGGCGTGGCATTCTTCCAGGGCGGTAATAACCTCTTCGCAGTCTGGTCAGGCGTTAGTAGATTGAGCATCGCAAGGTATAAAAGGGACAACTAACGTTTTAGATTTTCGGGGTTATGTAGATGCGGGTGCATCGTGGGTGCAGGTCGTCGCAATGCGGTTGAAGCTTTGTTCGGCAGACGTATCGGATGTGAGCAAGGTCGAAGTGAGGTCCAAGACGCTGTCACAAGACTTCGCGATAAATGTGTGGACCGTGCGCTTCACTTCAACATTTCTGAACCCGGAACGCCTCAACACCAGAACAGCTTGCCTTTGCAAACAATACAGGCATGGCTCAAGCTCAGCTTTCAAGTAAACAACAGCAAGGTCGGTTTTCCTTGTCGCCTACGTCAACTCCTTGCACAAGCTAAATAAGGCAGAGCTGCAAAATACATACTCGAATTTCAAGAACACACTTCAGCAAATAGCCCAAAAAATCGGCGATGTTGAGCAGGAGACTGAAGAGCACAAGTACGACACCAAATTCTTCTTTAATTCATAAATTATCTCATTTTCTTGACCTGGACACTTCCGCGGTCTAATCATGTTACATCATACACCGCTTCTCTTCCCGAGTCATCTCTGCATGCAACATTGTTCAGAAGTTTCCTCACCGCTCCACTTTGAAATCCTTTCTGTCGTGAAATGACAAAAGTTCTGACCATGATTCAGGCTCGTACTTGAGACCCTGGAGTCGCTCTCGGAAGATCGGAAATGCTTCCGCATGATCAACGGCGTTTTAGTGGAAAGGACGGTGAAGGAGGTTGTCCCGGCGCTGCAGACCAACTCCGAGGGTTTGAAGAAGGTCTTAGAGGAGTTGATCAAGCAGTACAAGACTAAGCAGGATGATATGGAGAAATGGAAGGTATGTCAGTTCCGGATCACATCCAAATTTTGATCATCTAAAATTGATCATTGTCCCTGTCTATGTTATGATAAACTAACCTGTTTACAGAAAAAGAACAACATCCAAGTCGTTCAACAACAGTAAATGAGTAAAGCGGTACAGTACGCCAACACGCGTACACGCGTACACCTTGGCATGGTCCGCTAGACTGTGCACGAGGTCATGCATCACCCTGCCTGTTGAGCTGGAGAACGGCACATAACACCATGAGCGATCTAAAAAAGATGTCTGCAGCTAGAGGTAGCGTTTGGGAGCCGTAATATGAAATCGGTCGGCCGTATTCCTGACAAGAATGGGCCAGGAAAGACAGACAGGTCAAATTACCAGACACAATTTGGATATGAGGATCAAGTCTAAGGTAACCACTAAACTGTAGGTGATGTAATATCACATGTCCGGGATATAATTGTTTCCTAAATCGATTGTGATTGTCAACTACATGTAATATTGGCCGATAACCCTCTCTCGCCGTTTCTTTAGGTCTGCGTATGTGCCGCATCATCCCACGCCCTACTGTCTCCGAAGGCTGTACGGTCCATGGCGACGAAGACGTAGTCTCATGCACTCATTCTTATCGTCGGCCACGACTGAAAGATGGTGTCCTCATTTCTCTGCACTAGCCAAGCTTGCAGAAGAGATGCGTTGTACTTTTATTCTGAGCTGGCATGTATCATTGTGTAATGATTTGGGCAGGGCTACAGGAAGCATCATAACAGCCCTGGTAATCCGACAGCGTCCAGCTGCAATATGGCGTGAAGATTTGGTCAGCTTCTTCTTTCGCCTTCTACACATGCCGAACTGCTGGCCTGCAAGTGTCAAGGGCTCGTCCCGCGCGGCCGGGAATCTGACAAGGCTGAAGACGGCGTGGCTGTATGGCTCCTGCAGCGATGTGTTGGCGTTCAAGCTAGCATTGATCGTCGCCTTACTTTTGCTCTGCACCACCTTTTACACCTCCCATGACTGTGGGCGTGACGCTCATAGGGTACCACCAAGGGAGAGGTTTACGGCAAGGGACGCCGGAAATGGAACATCGTGAGTGGTCGCGCCCAACGTCATTTCAGCATTTGAGAATGAAGCTGAAACAAGGCTGTGATGAAATTCACTTCCGAATATCCATTCCTCCTCTCCACGTCGGCAGTCCGCAGGGGGGCGTGAAGGGCTTTTCGGCCAAGATTCTGCTGGTAAGCACATGGTGTATAGACCCCTTGTAGCGACTTCAGCCATCAGGCCGGAGGTGGTCACCGCGAGCGCGACAACACACAGTGACTACCTTGGAGAGACTCGACCCCGAACATGCAATGCCAACTCGATCTGCAGGTCTACTTCCAATATGGCGAGTCCTTCCCTAGACTCCGGTCTGGTCGCCTGGTCTCGACTACTGCGGCGTAGACAGCACGTTCTCGAGACTCGAGAGGGTGGGTAGCAGAGCGTTCAGCGATAGTAGATATCAGGATTTTGTACATAGAATCATGAATGAATATCCGGCCCAATAGGAGAAAAAAGAAAAGACGGATTAAAAAAGCACGCCTTTGGCCGTAGGGCAGTCGAATGGGATGGCCCGTAGGCGAGCGATGCCCTCCAGCTCCATCACCCGCATGATCGCAAAACCAGGTCCATTCTACGTATCTTAAGAGCTGAAACATAACAACGGCGACAGAACTCGCTTTCGCAATAACAACAATCCAACCGATGATAGATGCCCTGGTGAGGATTCGGTAGAGGAGTCCCTCACCTCCATGCTAAGCAGGGCGGCGTTGGATACGGCGCATGG
Source organism: Hysterium pulicare CBS 123377 (assembly GCA_000467715.1). Classification (NCBI taxonomy): domain Eukaryota; kingdom Fungi; phylum Ascomycota; class Dothideomycetes; order Hysteriales; family Hysteriaceae; genus Hysterium; species Hysterium pulicare. The sequence continues at coordinate 76,767 of AJFK01000563.1, forward strand.
GCAGCAGCGAGAGCAGGCTGCCGGTTTCGTCCCCCTCTTTCATCATCATTTTCAGTCTAAGCGATCGGCCTGGCTGAGAATTGCGACGTCGCCGTCCCTCATTATTGGGCTGGCCGTCCTAATATTCCCCCCCAACGCGCACCTTCATTCGTCGCACCTTTAATCTCTCCCCTCTGCTCGCCCAGCCTCATTCGTGACCGCCTCGTGTCTCCCATCTCTCATTCGCCGGCCGCTCACTTGGCTGATCGGAGCTTAGTCTCGCGTCAACGTCGCCTTCGTGACCCCAAGTCTCCAAGCTCCATCCCCAGGGCTGAAGCATCCCCGTCCCGCCCGTGGGCAGCTGTGCTGGCTGGCGTTTCATTGGCTCTCTGCAGCTAATGCGCGTTGTTGTGTGTTTTCGCCGTGGACGTCCATCCATCCCACCAGCTTAGATTGCAGCACAACCTCGACTGCTCATCAATTCATCTTCCACGGCCTCCAGCTAGCACCCTCGCGCCTGCATGAAGTCCCACCTGAAAGCCCTTGACGTCGTACATGTCAGTCTTGCCGTCGAGCTCTAACGGCAGCAGTGGTGCACGCTTGGCCCTGCCATTCACTCAGTAGCTTGTGAGCCCTCAATCGCCCCGACCCAGCTCCAGCACCTTTCCCACAACGGCTATCCTGAGCGTCGAGTAACCTGTCAGTAGTTCACGCATCTGCGGCCTCTCGTCCGACCTTCCATCCCTTGCGCGCCATCCCCTCGCCCTGCACCTGTCCTTGGTGCTGCGCTGCAAATACACCGTACCTTAGCTTGCATTGAAGCTTCCTGCACGTCCGGCTAACCGCATCGACCGGTCAGACGCAGCAGTTACACAGTGGTTGCATACTCGGCCGCCAAGCCATCGTAGCATCTGGCAGTGACGTGGTTGCCAGCGAATAATTGTCCACAGCGCCAGCTCACACACTCCTCGAAGCAGGTCTCCGGTGCCTGCAGGCGGCCGAATAAACATGTCGGCCACCCCCCCAAAGAAGGAGGGCGTGGAACCTGGAGCGCAGTCGCCTGACGATTCGGAGCCGCATATGGACAGAGAAGCACAGGATACACAGGCGCAAGGTCTCGCGTACGAATTCGAAGTGAAGGAACAAGACAGATGGCTCCCTATAGCAAATGGTTGGTCTTCCCTGCGCCTTCACCCTCGTTCTGATTTGCGCGCCGTTTTTCACCGTCTGCACCTCGATGAATTCTGCGAATGGGCGTCGCTTCGAACCCACATCCTCTCCTTACTCGCGCGTCTCAGTCGTCTCTTCGTCGAATCACAATCCTTTTCCCCTCGCGAATCTGATCTGTGGTGCCTGAAAAACGGTCGCCCTGCAGCCCAGCGTCATGTCGTCCCCTTCCCCACCGTCCTCGTCTTCACCCCCACAGCGGGGTTCAAAGAACGCAAACAACAGTCTTGCATCAGATGCTAACATCCGTAACTTTGCTCCAGTTGCCCGGATCATGAAGATGGCATTGCCCGAGAATGCAAAGATAGCCAAGGAGGCCAAGGAGTGCATGCAGGAATGCGTGAGCGAGTTTATCTCGTTCATCACCAGCGAAGGTAAGCTACATTCACCTCAAATCTGGCTGGTAAAGGCAAGCCGTTGATGTTACTTGTGTCCAGCATCCGAAAAATGCCAACAGGAAAAGCGCAAGACTGTCAACGGGGAGGACATCCTTTTTGCTATGACTTCACTTGGCTTCGAGAACTATGCCGAAGCATTGAAGATCTATCTCTCCCGATATCGCGAGGTAAGCTGCCAGAATTCTCCCCATCTCGTTTGTTGCCTCAATTTGGCCAAGACGAATATCTGAACTATTGGTATTGATTGGTGGAACGAGACCCTCCTCGCAAATCAGAACAAACCTTCCGGGGGCTTCAATGCAGCCGGGGCCGGCGGGGCCAACGCAGGTGCAAATGCCTCCGCCACCGGTACCTACTCCCAGGGCGAGAATGCCCACAACAACAACGTTCTAAGCGGCGATACCGAAATGACCGATCAAGACAGCACAGCGTTCGGCTATACCGTTCACAACGGAAACGGCTCCGCCGAGTTCTAATCGCCGAGCCCGGGCAAGAGGGTCGGGCCAGCAGAATGGATCGACATACACGACCTGTCTCTCTAAGGCATATCGGCCACCGCAAAAGACGGAAATTGCGCTGGAGAATTGCAGAAGGCCATCATGGGGATCAGAATGCACGAAAATGGGGGACGGAACGAGTGTGAAAAATTCCTTTTCCTTAGTCTGTATCATTCGGAAAATCAAGTGAGGGCGAGGGGCTTATCTTTGACATGCATCATCATGTGGCGCCGACCCGGGCTGGTGTATGATGTTGATATCTCACTGGCGATTTTGTACCTTTGTACGATTCGGTGTATTATGGTGAATAAGGTCCATGGTATTGTTCATTCAGGCGAGCAAGAAAAGGGTTAAGAACATGTCATCGGAGTAGCCCTCTTCCTCTTAACTTCTTCACTACACCATTAGATTTCTTTATTGCTCACGCAAGCCTTCTTTTGCACGGGTTGTTTGCGCCACTTTCTTTATCCCACAATCTACCCAGCCGCAGTCTCGACTTGCTTACGTATCCACTTGTTCCTATCCCATTCTATTTTCAGAACCCGGTAGCCTACCCAGTCACATGGACCGGCTTCTGCACTTGTACCTGCATGACCCACGTGCTTCTGAAGTCCCGAAGTCGTTCGGGATTACAAGGGAACACAAGAACGAGCTTTTTCCTTTGGCCATACTGTGGATTCCCGTTCCCGTTTTGCTGCGTGTTCCCGACGATCGAAGGAAGCTCCAAGGTTGATGGCAGGGATATGAAACAAGGTGCTCCTTTCGCTTGATTGGCTGATGCGAAGCTAGGAGTTTCTAGACTTCGCTTTAGTGCATCATCATTATCTTCGATATACGGGTAGACACGTAGGTACGGCTATGTGTGGGAGGCGGACCTCCAGTCAACTGGACAAGATCTACGGGTATTGGCATATCTGTGCATGGCTCTTGGTACTAACGCCTCTTCCGTCTAGCTAAAAGTTCACTGAGAGGCAAATCATCCTCCTCGTCGTAGAACTCTGCATCTTCATCTACCCCAAAGTCCCTCAACCTTTCCCCTTCAGAATTCTTCCACCCTTCTTCCCCACTTTGATTTTCGTCCTCCACTCCACTATCTTCTCCCCCTTCAGACGCGTACTCATCCTCCCTGTCCCCCACTACGGCCTCCAACCGCTTTACAAATTTGCGGCGTCGGAAAGGAGCTTGAGAATTGTGTTGACGCCGCTCGACGTCGGCTGCTTGACGGCGTTTGAAGGCATCAATACTTAGCTCGGCTTCGCTATGCGTGAATGCTTCCGACTGGTCGAAGCCGTGCGGGAGTCTACGATGCATGCGATCTGGATCGGGAGGCGGCCAGGTCACAGAAGGGTCTTCGAAGTCGTTGATCTCGAAATCCAATCCCGATTCTAGAGAAGGAGTTGCAGATAGCGGCCAGAACCAAGCCAAGACATTACCGGTACCCATGCCCTGCTTGAAGTTTGACCAGATGCCAATGTCGTAGGGGAACTCTTGGCTTTGGATTCGGATTTTGGTGCCATCGGGTCCGTCTAGATAGCCTCCGAAATAGCGGGCGCGTCGGACTAGCGTTTTGTGTCGCTCGATTTCCCAGCTTTCGATGGTGGTTGTGTTGACGGCTAGGCACCAGATGTTGCGGATGAGGAGGATTGTTAGTGCGAAGAGATTTAGTGAATTGGCAATGAGTAAGATGAATAGATGAGTGAATTGCCAGATACTAGGGCCTAGATACTAGCGGAAAGAGATATGAGTTTGGGCACTCCGTAAGTTGAGAGTAAATAGAGAAATGAGAGACGTACGCTTGGCAGGTCTCTGTCTCGCCATAGTATGGCGCATCTGATATATAAGAAGTATTCTAAATACCAAAGGGCGAAAACAGCGTAGATTAAAAAGCGCATGAAATGCGGGAAGGTTGTGTGAGAGACACAGTTGGCCGTCCATGGACAGTGATGGTCCATCTTTGGAATACATCTTTATCCAGTTAGGTATATTTACAATGTATGATCTAGGAGCAAACATCTCTACCTCTTGCAAACTTTACAGTGATGCGCTCGAGGCGGTTTCACAGCCTCGCATTTTTTGCACCATCGCTGTCGGCTCCTGCCGGTTTCTGGAACGGCATTTGAAGCCTTCTCGGAGAAAGTAGATCTATCATTTGAACCTCCGTTTACCACTTTTGGAATTTGGCCTGGATCTGTGTAAACTGATCTTGTGTAGCTAACTAATAAGCATACAAGAAGCACATTAAAAACTTTGGTTTGATGTGGCTCGAGAGGACGAGGTTCAAGGTACAAGAACAGCCATTGGGAAGAGTATGACAGAAAGAGTATAAGCGCATAGACGGAGGGAACGGCAAGAGATGAAAGCTGCATGTTTGATGTAGGAGCGGAGGAAACTCCTGAGATTAATATGTACGATGCACGTGCACGCTAAGATCCTCCTTGCACGTGATCGGTCTTTTGCAACGTCCCAGGATTGTCTAGCCATCGACTTCCTTCATCTTACTACTGAACAACAAATGTGGAGCCCATAGGCCTTGTGTTAATGTTATGGCACGTCCTGAGTTGCTGGTTTACTTGCTGATTCCTTTCTTTGTCTTGGTCCATCTTCTCGTGGCCCCTTACACCAAAGTGGAGGAATCCTTCAACATCCAAGCGGTTCACGATATTCTAACGCACGGCATACCAACCGAGAATCCTTCTCAGTTCTTTACTGCAAACTATGATCATGTCTCCTTTCCTGGATCTGTCCCGAGAACATTTACGGGGGCATTGATGCTGGCTGGTTTATCGAGACCTTGGGTTGGATTCTTCTCTTCTCCTAGTCAACTTCAATTACTCGGTGAGCACTTAACAGCCGAATGTGATTATCCTAGCCTCTATTTCTGACTATATTTCGTGTAGTTCGCGCTGTTCTTGGTTTGTCCAATGCCGTTGCGCTTCTTTATTTCGCCACAGCCGTTCAAAAAGTGTTTGGACGAACTGCAGGAATATGGTATGCTTTGCTGCAAGCTAGTCAATTCCATGTAATCTATTATGCGTCTAGAACCCTACCAAACATGTTTGCGTTTGTTTTCAGTCAGTACCATCCCTCATGAATCATCTCACACCAATTGACCAAGACATCCAAAGGTACTTTGGCGCTACGAAGCTTTCTCCTTGGAACTTCAGCACCAAGAAACAGCGAGACTGCCAAAAAGCATTATCGCTTGTGCTTATATCTATTGACAGTCTCTGGAATTATCTTCCGCTCTGAACTTGCTATCCTGGTCGCTACGATGACGCTTTACCTCCTCATCTTCCAGCGCATTTCAATATCTGGCACCATCCTTCCAGCTGGCCTCGTTGGATTGGTCAGCGGGTTAGCATGCACAGTGCCAATCGATTCTTTCTTCTGGCAAACATTTCCACTATGGCCTGAATGGACTGCGTTCTATTATAATACGATCCAGGGTCACTCGGCTGATTGGGGCACTTCTCCGTGGCACTACTATTTTTTGAACGCGCTTCCGCGTCTTCTGCTGAATCCTTTGACATTTTTGGTCTGCATGCCCCTGGCAGCGGTCAATCCGGCCACGCGCCGACGCAGTCTCGATCTTCTTCTTCCTTTGCTCAGCTTCGTAGGCTTATACAGCTTCCTCCCTCATAAAGAATGGCGCTTTATCATCTATATCATCCCTGGCTTCACTGCTACTGCAGGAGCTGGAGCTTCTTGGATCTGGAATCGCAGAGCCAAATCTACCATTTACCGCGTACTGAGTCTAGCCCTTCTGGCGTCGGTGGCTGCGTCCTTTGCTGCATCCACAGCGCTCCTAATTCTATCGAGCTACAATTATCCTGGTGGTGAGGCTCTCTCTAGACTTCACAGATCCTACGGCCCGATTCAACGTCACCACCGAGTTCATCTAGATAATCTAGCGTGCCAAACTGGTGCAACTAGGTTCTTGGAGAATCACAATGGCCTGCAGACGGTCGTGGACGTCTTGCAGGAGCCTGAGAATCAAAACCAGAGACAATGGATATATGACAAAACAGAAGATCCGTCGCTACTTCTTGATCCCGCATTCTGGCACACATTCGACTACGTGTTAACAGAAAGACCGGAGAAGGCAATTGGCGCATGGCAGGTTAGTGGTATCGTCTACGGGTTTTCCGGGATTCGGGTTCTTCGACCTGGTCAGGAGAGCAGGAAGCTCTCTGCAGAAGAACAAGAGCTTCTGAAACGGGGAGACATGAGGATGGAATCGAGTAGAATAGCTAAGGCTTGGAGAAAGTTGGAGGGCATTGCGAGGAATAGGTTTTTGAAAGGCTGGTGGGTTGAAGTTAGGATGGAGCCAAAAATAAGGATCCTCTGTGCAGATAAATTATACGAGGAAGCTTGACAGAAGCTCCTTAAAACTACTTTCATATGACAGGCTTAGCTTGGTTACAGACTGTGAATGCCTCGGGCTCCATTCTCACGACCCCGCGACCCCACCATCAACCTTGGACTTGACGACAACCTCGATGAAATTCCGTCGAGTCTTTATATTTTCCTCCAACAAAGCAACCAATAGATTCTTTTTCCAAGCAAAGCATCACCATGGCAGAAGTAGCAACGTCATCCGAGTCACAGGCCAAACATGTCGTTTACTGCGGCGGTACGAACCACTTCTCTTCCTCACCAGACCATGCTAACTCTAGATCAGTCTGCAGTTTACCTCCAGAAGTAGGTAGGAGCTTGATTAACATTATATTGTTCCCCATGTTCTAACCATCGTGTGTAGTACTGCGAATTCGGCGGCACGGTCAAAAAGTGCGAGGAATGGCTGGAGAACAACCATCCTGACATGCATAGCAAATTGTATTCACAAGGTACTCCACTTCCCTTTCCCAGAGCCTTTCTCCATATTTCGTAGAGTCTGATGCTGATCTGTCCTATTTCTCCAGAGGCAATCGACGCCAACATGGCCTCCCTCTCCATAGACGCCCAAAAACGCGCCGAAAAAGACGCCCAAAAGAAAGCCGCAAAAGCCGCGTCTGCAGAAGCTAAAGAAAAAGAAGTCAAAGCCTCATCCAAGGTCCTCATCAAGCGGATCGAGCGCAACAAGCGGAAGTACGTCACCGCTGTTCAAGGCCTAGAAGCCCACGGCCTCGATTTAAAGAAGGTGGCGAAGGATTTCGGGAAGAAGTTTGCGACGGGGAGTAGTGTGACTAAGATCCCGGGTGGAGGGGAAGAAATAACGGTGCAAGGGGATTTGAGTGATGATATTTGGGATTATGTTGTTGAGACTTATAAAGATATCCCCGAGGATAATGTGGAGTGTATTGAGGACAAGAAGAAGAAGGGTGGAGGATGAGACATCGAGACGTAAAGGGCACTTCTAACATGATGAGATGAGGAGTTTCAGAAGTAGAAAAAAGTTGGCTCTCCGGGTTGTTGGTATGCTTGTTACTCCCGGGCGTCAAAGGCATGGCATAGATTCAACCGAAAAGGTAGGATCATTACGGATAAGATAGGCAGCCGGGACCTCAATCCTCTGAACAATCTTTAACGCCAAAGCCTATATACTCTCTGAGGATTTATTAGAGCCTCGGTGAACACATTCAATCTTGACTCTTGGCCTTCACTTCTATATGTGGCCCTTTTCAACTCACATTCATATTTCATGATAGGCATATAGTTTAGGTCTGCGTGATTTCATTTATCATTTGAATGGATACAGTAGCAAGGACCAAGCAAAACAAGCCACGCCAGAAGAATATGACCATTTCAAAGTCAATAAGCTCCGTACAGCACCTCCACCCTTCACTCCATCACCTGTTCGAAGACTGGAGCACTGAAGGTCAACGACAAGAATGCCCCAAATCACGGACCTACCACAGGGCGTGTCATCATTCGTCGTTTTCGGAGGAGAGGTCTGCGCCTACCACGTTTCCTACCAGCCTGCAAAGCCGATTCAACCTCAGTACGAGCTGTTAAAGCAAGTTGCCATCCTTAAGATAAGTTAAAAAGCAGCTTATAGAACAGGACTTACCTACACTTAGGCGGCTTTGGAAGTCCGCAGTACGATGAATAATGACACCCGTTGTGTACTGCTATGAAAAGCTTGCGATTTGAAACATTTCTAAACAGGATGTAACGTAAGAGAACGCTCAAGGTCTGTGAAGAGAAGCGGGGAAACAATTCTATCAGTTACAGTTTACAAAGACATTACCAAGTAGGTCAAAATGCAATACAGTAGAAGCCCATATACGCAAGCGCCTTGACTTTGCTTGGAAACAAACTCCTTTCCATGCTTCCATGCGGAAACACCACCGTATGCAATCTTGAGAGAAGACGATAATACACACTATGCGAGATCTTGAAATGCCCATACCAAAGACACGATGCTAAGAAAAAGGAGCGAGTCAGATACTCTTACACAATTAAATTTCTTTCCCGTCACCATCCCTCGAGACTCCGTCAAAATCCCAAGCAGATCCATCCTTGCTAATGACAGGCGACCTCTCAGGCCCTCCCTTCTCTCTTTTCAGAGAGCTCGTCCTGGTAGGCACAGAACTCGTTCTCTCCAACGGTGGTGGCCCCGCCATCGGTGAATTCGGATACAAGCCTTTAATTGCCGCACTTCGGCTCTCAGACCAGTACCTACTTCCAGCACTCTTGCTACTTCCACCATCTAAGCTAGATCTGTTGCTGATAGTATAGCCGCTGGCGCGCCGAACGCTAGGTTCCGCTCCTCGCTGCATATCCTCGGCGGAAGACTTGGATGACATTGAGGGGATTGGTCCCGTCGAGCGTCTGCTCAGCGAAGGGACACGACTGCTATGCTGCCGAAGACCATCAATTTCATCTACTGCGGCGAAGAGGGGAGAGGGCGGGGTACCGGCTCTTGGTGGTGTGGCGTACCCCCCGGGAGTGCCAGGCCTACTTTGTTGTGCTTCTACACTTCTCACATATCCTTCTGGGAGGAGAACAGAGCTTTGGATTGGCGATGGCGTCATATTCCTTTTCTCCTCTGCTGATCGTGAGCTTGGCGGCGGAGGGTTCCTCAGTAGAAATGGCGGCGGAGGAGGTGTCGTGGGCCTCTCCGGAATACTTTCTTGGATAGATCGAGGCGTGGTGGGCCTCTCCGGCATGCTCGCTTGGGTAGATTGAGGTGTCTCGGGCCTCTCCGGCATACTTTCCTCGGTGAGTTGAGGCGTTGGTGGCACCGGATTCCTTGGTGGTGGAATCATGGGAGGAGGGAAATCGATCGCAGAAGGCGACTGGTTGGTAACGGGAGGCAAGCCACCTTGCCGCACTTCTTCTTCTCTCATCTTCACAGGTTCCGCGTCATCATACAGCGCGAGACCGTGACTGTATACACAGCCTTGATCTTGCTTTTCTTCTTCAGATATTCGGAAACAATCATGGACAGCTTCGCGCTGAATGATAGGGAACAATCTTAACAGGAGCTTTGGTCTCCGCTCAGGCTCTTCTGTGACAGAGTTTGTAGGTGCAGTATTCGTGGCTGGATTAAAGCTGTATCCCTGCCAAAACTCTGGACCTTGAACATCTTCGGATTCATCCTCCACAGCCGGCATTTTTGCAACGATCATTTCTCTCTCAAGGCGAGCGAATCGCCACGTCTCAGCAGATATCTTGACAATCCTCCGGACAGCCACGCGAATTGCCTCCCATTCTTTAGGGTCTGCGAAATCTTTGATTGCATTTACAATCTCCTCAACGACGGAACCGGCAGCGGTGTTGATGCGCTGCTTGGCACCGGAGCTCGTGAATGCTGCGACCAAAGTGTGCTGGCGCCAGATAGCCTCTTTACGTGTGCTTTTGCCTCGTAGTTGATTGCTCATGGAAGTGAAGAGACCATCAGCCTTATCGTATCGGCGACCAAGGCTGAAGAGGAAAGGCCCGAAGACGCGGAATGTGAGAATGCTTGAAATGAGGTGTGCAACATATGCGGCACGAACTTGCCTGGTGATCATATTGTCAGTGAATTGATTAGAGCTCGGTGTTTTACGTTCCCCTCTGAAGATCGAAGCACACATGCTACAGGTTTCGCTCTTGCTACTGGTCAAAGACGACAAAAGTGCTTACCTGGACGCAGGAGTGTTTCCAAGAAAGGACGGAAGGCCTGGAGGAATGAGGGATTTGACATCTTCAGGTGGAGATAATGGTAAATGATTGAAATGTGTAACCGAGAGGTCTAAGATCTGCTTCGAAAGCTGAGAGAATGAGTCTAGGCTGTTCAATGGCATATCGTTAGCCCGATTTCAACGCGAAGACTGAATGAATGATGGCAATAAAACAACATTTTGCATTTGAGGACATTGAAGAAGCTAACAGACTCAGGAACAAACTTTTAATTCTCAAGCATTACAGTCTGCATCAAAATAACCCTCCTTGAACATGTGCACACTGGTGATTGAACTTACTAGTATGTGTCTCCCTTACTTTTGATGTCGGTGACATCCCCGTAACATTCAATCAGCTTCTCCAATTTGACCCTTTCCACCTCGAGGTTCCCTGCAACACTCTTGATCACCTCTTTCTCCTTCTCAATTTCAAGTTTGAGGTCGTCAAGTTTCTTCTGCAGTTCATCCTTTTCTTTTGACAACTGCTCAGCCTTTGCCTTTGCCTCCTCTGCCTTTTTGGATGCATCTGCATGGAGATCAATCCATGCTTTATCAGACTCCTCTTTTTCCTTCTTATTTTGCGCTTCAATGAGCTCTCGCTGCTCTTCCCAGCCTCTCTGGAGGCTCTCCCGATCTTCTTCGTGAGCTTTGGTAAGAGTCTCTCTTTCAGATTGCCAGACTTCTCTGCTCTCTCGCTCGTGTTTCAATGCCTCCTCACGAGCATTTTGAGCTGTGCTCAGCTTTGTCTCAAGCTCCTTTCGGACCTTGTCAAAGTTTGTTTCCCTTTCACGCTGCTGCCTCTGGTGCTCGGATCGCAGCTCATCCTTCTCCCTAAAAAAGTCGGCGATGGCCTTGGCCTTCTCTCTTTCGGAGAGGATTTCGTGTTCCTTGAGCTTTTTGTCGAACTCCACGGCAAGAGCGATTTTCTCGGAATCTGCTTTGACTTTCCAGTCCTCCAACTCCTTCTGTGACCGATCTTTGTCATCTGCAGCAATTTTCTGGGCATTTTCCAGATCTGCATTTGCTTTCTCTTTTTCCTCCGCTGCAGTTCTCTGTAAGTTCTCTAGATCGGCATTGGCCTTCTCAATTTCCGCTTGCTTTGTCTCCAGCGATGACTTGACAGTTTCCAATGCCGTCTTCGTCTCTTCTGCCTCCTTCTTGATAGTTTCATTTTCAGTCAGCCGGTCCTTCAACTCTTTCATTTGCTCTTCCATGTTCCCAATTTGCAGTCGGAATTTGCTTGCCTCGGTCGAGGAATCCTTCTTTAAACCGTCCAATTGTTGGCTCAAACTATCGATATGGTCGTCTTTGCGCTTTAGTTCTTCCGCTTGTTGAGCTTGTATCCTGCGAGTAAGCTCGCTTTGCGTGCCGAGCTGCCCGTGTTTAGAGATCAATAGTTGAAGGTCGGGAAGAGCCTGGGAGACACGAGAGTAGAGATCGCCCCCATCATCTTCAATAGCAGAGCCATTTTCCAGACTAGGGGGAGTGCCCATAGGGTATTCCCTTGAAGCGATCGAGTCATGCCGGTGCATTGGCGGAGTTCCTCCATAGGCCCCATAAGGCGACCCAAAGTCACCCCATGGTTGTTGATAGGGCGAAGGCACATGGGGAGGACCATAAGGAGAAGAGTTCTGATATGGGTTTGGTTGACTCATACTGTGATAGTATGGTGGAGCTCCAGGAGGAGTGTGGGGATAGAACCTAGGATGATAGCCAGGGGGTGGCGGTGGTGGTGACGAGTAATGGTCCACAGGGACTCGACTAGCAAAGACACGTGGCTGCTGTGCCTGAGGATGGAAAGCCAAAGACTGCGATGGCTGAGGTGTGCCTTGAACTTGGTCTCGCGAGAGGGAGGTATTTGTCGTTCTTGTCCTTCGTCTCACTGGTAGTTCCTCATCAGAGTCTGTATCCAGAGATTGAGTTGGTGCAGCTTTAGTCGATGGAGGGCTTGGGGCAGGTGGTTTGCGCTCCGCGGCCTTATTTTCAGGTGTGGTCTGTGTTGCTTCTGAAGCCTGTTCGTCTTTTGGAGGAGCCACAGGAGGGACTGTGGAGAACTCTGCGAGGGTTTTAGGAGCAGACTCCTTCGCACCTGGACTGTTTGTCGACGTTTGAGCTTCTGAGAGTGCTGTGATGGATTCTGGTGGTAACTTTGAATCCGGTTCCTCTGAGGGATCTTTACTGTCCGCGACTTTTAGTGAACTGCCAGACTTCAAGCCAGCTTCAGCATCAACGGACGACTCTTTTTGATGGGAATCACCGGCCGAAGCCACGGATGGACTCTCTGCGACAGGGAGTGTTGAGGCAGGCTTTTCGGGATGCGCTTCAGCAGTGGGTTTAGATTGGTCGTCGTCTGGTGTGTCTCCGGTCTTCGCACTTGTAGAAGTCTCCCCGATCTTCACTGCACTGTTCAGATCTCGAGTGTCGGTTGTTTCCGAAGTTCCCTGCTCTTCAATATTGGTCTTCGATATTGGGACTGGATCTTGAGATGTGGTTTCTCCGGAAACTCGGTCTTCAGAACTCTCCGTTGAACTTAAAATTGAATCTTCTGCCACGTCTGATGGAACATTCGTACTGGAATCTGTCAGTTCTTTTTTGTGGTCAGATTCGATCGTGCTATGGGAAGAATCGGCTTGGTTTTCGATGCTTGGTGTGCCTTGGATGGCGGTCACATCTGGAGGAGCCACCCTCTCACTTGTCGACTCGGGAGGAGAGGTGATTAATTGGGAAGCAATGCTTTGAACTGTGCTCTTTGGTGATGATGGTATTGAAGTCGGCAGAGGCGGAAGTTGCTGCTCGTCAAGAGCTTGCTTCGGCGACGAAGGGGTTGGGCTTGGAGGTGGAGAGATCCAATCCGATTGCTTCGCAAGTTTCTTAACCTTCTTGTTCTTGGCCTTCATGATTGTGAGATTTCGAGGTCCTGCTCTTTTATAAGATCAGTAAGACAGAAGAAAGATTGTGGTATTGTTTGCCTTGCACAAGGGCTGCAAGAAGCTGTAATATGGGGCAAAAGGTTTGCTTGCGTGGCACCTCAATAGGAAAACGTTATGAGGTGCCCACAAACAAGCGCAATGAAGCGTATTTACGGTTAGCAGAGAGGTAAGGTTTCGAAAGCCTTGCATTGACAGAACACGGGCAGTCGACACATGGTACACAGCAGTCCAATAGGACGATGCCAGGAAACACTTTTGGCACTCTAAGAAAAGCACGCTAAAAAATGTTTTCTCTAATTGGGCTGAGCTCCAAGACTTCATACAGCTGGATGTGCACGTGGATGAGAATGACATAGGATATCATTCTCATCCACCAAATGTCAAACTCGGATTGCACAAAAACGAATCTAGAAAGCGACAATACAAGCGAAACGTAGAGGACACGGACATCGGTGCCCTACCACAACCATAATGAGGCTGGACAGAGCAAACGGGTGGTTGAGAGTTTTGTGAGTCAGATTAAGCACTCATATAACGTCGCATGCAAAGAAGTATACAAGGGGTATCGTTGGCACGCGTGGTGGTGTTCGGTTGGTGAAGTACCTAGCCAGTTGGAAGCTGGTCCGGCAGCCGCATGGACAGCACATGCATGAGCGCCGGGTCGTTTCCAGACCGTGTGCAAGAGATACGCATGGGGTTGAATTGGAGGAACGAGATGTTTGATAAGAGTTGCGGAACGAAAGGAGTGAAGAGGAAGCGGCTCACAGGTGTCATAATTTGTCGTTCTTGGAGGGTTACAGAGCCGATTTAGACTGTGTACAAGGCTTGAAAGCCAGTTGCCACCCTTTATGTTATTTAGAAGGTATCATGTAGAACAGATACCTTCTGGGCTTGTACAGCCAAGGGCTTTCACAGTACGACGCATATTGACACCCGCTGTGGCTGATCGTGAACTTCGGGTTCATATGTAGTCACGTGTGACGGCGATACATCGGCCCGCTCTCGCGATGCCAAGCTATGAAGCTCTGTTTCTTAACGTCACAGGGCATCTCGAATGCTCGCACGGCCTTGCTGGTCGGTTGCTCTTCAACCAACCAAACGACCCTGATGATGATAGCTTGTCAAGGAGCTCCTTGGAACTTAATGCGGCATGGGAAAGCCGCGGGCCGCCAAAAAGCAGCCCATTGTCTTGTCGTCGGATGAAGATGAGGACGACATAGTACAACCTCCAGCGAAACGCCACAAGTCACGCTCCCTTGCGGGCACGACAAAGAATGGATCATGGGGGGATTCAAAACCTTCGAGGTTGCATCAGCATCGCTCTCGTTCGCCAAAGCCACCTTCAAGTCTGCCTAGCTCAAACGTCCTTCAAGATACGACGAACGGGAAGAGTTCACAGAAGTCCCCCACGAAATCACCCGCAAAGCCAAAGCCCAAATACAAATCAATTACGTCGTTCTTCAATGTTGCAACCCAACGTCAAGGGTCTCAGCCCCAGCCGATTTCGAGTCCAGACAAACCTGCGACCAGCACTCCATTAGCGGAGGAAGACCTCATAGACGATTCCTCTGCGGATGAAAGTTCGATAAAGGGTTCTAAAGGAACGTTGGAGCCTAAAACAGCATTGGCCGTACGGAAAAGGGCTAGGAACATATCTGGAGATGCGCTTGGCCCGGACAATGAGGGGCCTCCGAAGGGAAGCCAGAAGTTTCTTAGAAGCTCCAATAGTGCACGAGGCAATTCATCCTCATCGCAAGGTCAAAGCACGTTATCTGAACCTGTGGATCAAAGACCTTGGAATGAAAAGTATGGGCCTGCCAGATTAGAAGAACTCGCAGTTCACAAGAAGAAGGTTACCGACGTTCGGACTTGGCTGAGTGATGTTTTCATAGGGAGGGAACGTAAAAGACTCTTGGTACTGAAAGGTCCTGCAGGAAGTGGCAAAACCACGACGATCTCTCTCCTCGCGGGAGAACTTGGAATTGATTTACAGGAGTGGAAGAATCCAACAACGTCCACGTACTCGTCAGAAGGTTTCGTCTCTATGACTGCTCAATTTGAAGACTTCGTCGGAAGAAGTGGCACTTTCGGAAGCCTGACTTTTGATAATTCGACACTGACCGCCCAGATTCCTTCCAGGGCGAGTACACAGCAGCGACAAAACCAACTAATCCTTGTAGAAGAATTTCCGAATACATTTACCCGCTCTTCTTCAGTTGTACAGTCCTTTCGATCGTCTATTCAAAATTTCCTGGCAGCAAGCACGCTCTCAGCTGGAGATTTCTTTTCCGGACAACGAGATCCCAGCCAGACTGTTACTCCAATCGTAATGATCATTTCGGAAACCTTACTCTCGACCAATACAGCTGCCGCCGATAGCTTTACCGCCCACCGTCTCCTGGGCCCCGAGATCCTGAATCACCCCGGTGTCAGTGTGGTTGAATTCAATCCAATTGCGCCGACTCTCATGATAAAAGCTCTCGAACTCATCGTCTTGAAAGAAGCGCGCAAGACTGGCCGACGCAAAACTCCCGGCCCCCAGGTGATCAAGCGGCTCTCAGAGCTGGGGGACATTCGAAGCGCTGCTTCATCACTCGAGTTTCTCTGTGTTCGAGGGGATGAAGGTGATGGGTGGGGCGCGAAGGTGGCTTTCACGAAGCCCAAGAAAGGGACAAGGGACGTGCCGCTTACGAAGATGGAGGAGGAGTCTCTAGAAATGGTGACACAGAGGGAAAGCACGCTTGGTATTTTCCATGCTGTTGGCAAAGTCGTCTACAACAAGCGCATACCGGCTGAGGCTATAAGTGAACCTATTCCGCAACCTCCGAATTGGTTTCCCGAGCATCGTCGCCCGAAAGCGTCGGAAGTCCAGATTGATACCCTCCTGGACGAGCTGGGAACCGATACCCAGACGTTCATCGCAGCATTACACGAGAATTACATTCTTTCTTGCCAAGGACAGACTGATGAGGATACCATGGATTGCATTAATGGCTGCATCGATGCTCTCTCAGATGCGGACCTACTTTCAACGGATCGATTCAGTGCGGCAGGTGGTACACGCCGAATATTTCAGGGTACAAGTGCAGACAACCTACGCCAAGAAGAAATTAGCTTTCAAGCTAGCGTGCGTGGTCTGCTGTTTAGTCTACCTTCTCCTGTCAAGAGGATCGCCCCGCCGTCGTCATCTGTAAATGGCAGGGGCAAAGGTGGTGTCGGTGGTGTCGGTGGGACTGCCTTTCAAATGTACTATCCAACATCCCTAAGACTATGGCGCCAACGAGAAGAAATGGAAGGACTGCTCGATCTATGGATTAACCGAGCCCAACATGGCGAGTTGTTCGCTCCTATCATGGCCGCACCCAAGGCACAGGAGGCTAAACCTGGAGGCGTAGAGTCTTGGAGGAAAAGCACGCCATTCTCGCAATCTACAAAGAACACAACCAGTTCTACGCCGTCTTCGGAGGAGACGTCGGAAGAGCAACGAGTGCCAGTCCTTCTGGGAAGCGGAGGCTCAGCCCGCTACGAAATGCTTCTCGAACGTCTCCCTTACATTTCCGCCATCATGCGACAGCAAAGGGTGCGCCTCCCCATTTCAAACACCTTACGAGACATTGAGAAAATCACTGCCTTCACTGGTATTGGTACTTCCAATGACGAAGATCCAGAGGATGAGGATCCAGCCCTGGAGCAAGATCAATGGAGTACGGATGCTCCAACTACCGAGACTGGAAAGAGGCGCAAGAGCGCCAAGAATAGGATTCAGACGAAAGCGGATCAAGCGTCTGCACTTCCGGGTGTTGTGGAGAAGGAAGTGGCTAGATTGGTGCTCAGTGATGATGATGTTGAAGATTAATAGATCTTTCTTACTGTGTGTTGTAGCCATGGGGCTGTTCTGGTGTTCGGAGTATATGGAAATGATAACGGGGCGGCGATGGGAAGGGATGGACTGCTTTAAATGTAAAGTCTCACATTATGTGTGCTAGCTTAGGGAGAGCCCGACTGTATACATACTAATAATTAGACTTCATACAAAGGTCTAATAAATCAAGTCAAAGTTTAATTCGCACAACGAGGCTACTCGGTTATCGAGTCCCTTTATAGTACGGCCCCAAATGCTATCCTGACTTCGTTCTACGTTCGGGCAGGGTATATTGTTTGGTACTCTGCTGATTTCATGAGACAACACCGATAGCAGAGGATTCCCCGAGACACTTTTGAGGGAAATCTAAACTGAGATGTCCAACCGACCGGAAGAAGAACTTCTCCTTCCTTCAAGTGCATGTCCAGGGTGTCCTCCAAGGAGATTGAGAAAAAAAAGAATGATATCATGCAAGCCAGCCTAGTAAAGGTGAAGTATCCACCTGCCCCCAACGCCTTGCTAATGCAGACAGACATATTAGCACAAATAGCGAGAGCATCATGTAAGTGCTCAGACCACATCCTCCATCTCGACCTCATCATCTTCATCTCCTACCCCCTCGTCACCTTCTCCCTCAACCTCAGGCGGTTTCCCATGCACCGTAGCCAGCGCGGCGCGATTGTACTCTCCATGCCTCTTCCAACAGCTCGCAAACGGGCCACTCTTGACCAAATCCGCGATTTCCGACAGAGTTTCTTTGAGATAAGCCTCCGGCTGGTTCGTTTTTCGCTTGAGTTCTTTCATGGGCCAGTACTCATATTCATCAAAGCAGCGCTGCAGAATATCAATAAGCTCGTTCTTCGGTATACGCGCCGCTTTGTTCTCTTGTCGTTTAGGCGCTGCGCCGGTGCGGATGAAGCCTTTGAAGGCTTTCTGTGCGCTGTCGAGGTTCGTGATATCGTGAGTTCCGCCTATAATAATGGTGGAGGCGTTTGCGCCTTGTATGGCTTTTAGATTGCGCTGGTTCATGAAGCGTCGGTACTCTTCGTTCTGTACCGGTACGCAGTTGTATTCGCGACTGGCAGCGCCCACAAGAGCAGTGTGCTTGGGTATTGCCTTCCTAAACTTGCTTCTAGTCTTCTGTACCTTGGCTTTAGGGTCTTGAATCCCGCTCATGCCGCCCATGTCAGCGCGCGCGCGACCCCATGCGTTAGGTTTGAAGCCGGGTAGGTCCTTTTCAGTGAAGATATAGGTGTTATCGGGTTTCTGGGGGCTCTTGAAGTCGTAGCTTCGGGGGAGGTGTGAGTTGGTTTGCCATTGGTCGTTGAGGACCATCCGCATGGGATGTTGCTGTACTCGCTAGTATTAGGATTCTACACACACTCAAAAGCGTCAGAATCTACCTTTGAAGGCCGTCCGTTCTCGTCTAACCAGAACGCAAGCTTGCCGATTTCTATCTCCTCGTCGTCGCCAGCGTTTGCTAAGGACTCCCAGAGCCATTTGGGTAGCCGCGTTAACCAGAGGTCCATACCAGCTTCGGCTTCCTTTGATGGCATGTTCAGCTCTCCGGTGTCTTCGTAGATGTCGTCGTCCATGAAGCCGCCCGGAGAAGCCATGTTCTCTGGGTCTGGTTTGATGTCTGCATCCATTTTGATTCCGTTCATGGTCGTAGTGAGAGCTTGGATCCTTGTTAGTCAAGTGAGTGTGCTATCAGAGTGAGAGTCTCGGATATGAATGCGGCAGGCGGCAAGATTGTCGCAGCGGTGTTGAAGTGAATGAAGGGTTGATTGAAGCTCACAAAGTGATGAAAGAGCCGCCAGTTCGGGATAATGCCGGTCTGACTACGGAGTAGCTCTTATCGATAAGCTACCACCTACCAGCACCAGCCCACTTCACGAAATGACATTCACTATTGACTGTCGCTGAGAGCTTCGATTTATTCCGACCCAAAGGTATGTAGAGAGGTTAAGTGTGGTTTTTTATCCCAACCTGACCAACGAAGCGATTTTAATGCTTTGCAATTCTATGACTAATTAGTCGCCTGGAGCCGTCACCTCTATTGCTGCCTTCGTCCACCTCCAACACTTTCGCCAGTGCTGCCTCTCGGGTCCAATCCTCTCTGCTTCTCCAACATGGCTTCTCCAGAAGTTGCCTCAGCTCTAAAACAAATTGAATCAGCATCCGCCTCAGACAAAGCAACCCAATACAATTCTCTCCTCCAAAAGATTCTCTCCTCCTCTGACAAGCTCGACGCAAATCTAATCGCCTACGCACGCTCCCTCCTGGGCGAATCCCTTGGAATAGTAGCATCCAGGCCCCTCCTCGCTACCTTCGTCGAGCAATTCCGCAACGTCTCTGACTCCGACGTCAAGATCGAAGTTGGCCAGAAGGTCCTTGAACTCCTTGCCCCAAAAGTCGTCTCATATGAAGAACAAGATATTCAGGTCAAGGAGATTCTAGCGGATGCATACGAGGCACAAGATGACTATAGAAGCTCGGCAAAGATATTACAGGCGATTACTCTCGACTCCTCGCAACGTGCAGTCTCGGATGATGATAAAGCGAAGGTATGGATTAGGATTGTGAGGTGCTATCTAGAGGAAGACGACCCAACGAGTGCATTTGGTTATCTCAATCGTGTTAAGAATGTGCTATATGGTGTCAAGAACAAGGAGACCAGACTTACTTTCCAGTTAAGCCAAGCTAGGATTCTGGATTCGCAGCGAAGCTTCCTGGATGCGAGTCAATCATATCACGGCCTGAGTTTCGAGACTATCATCGATGAGGAGGAACGATTGAGGGCACTTTCGGCGGCTATCATCTGTGCCGTTTTGGCGCCTGCTGGACCACAACGAGCAAGGACGCTCGCGCGACTTTACAAGGATGAGCGAGCAAATCAGGTGGAGGAGTTTGGAATTCTGGAGAAGATATTTTTAGAAAGGTTACTTTCTCCTGCTGAAGTCAAAGCATTTGCCGAAAAGCTCCAACCACACCAACTGGCCAAGACCGCAGATGGATCGACGGTGCTGGACAAAGCGGTCTTAGAACACAACTTGCTCGGCGCTTCCAGATTATACAACAACATTGGTATCGACCAGTTGGGCGAGCTTCTTGGTGTGGATGCAGATAGGGCTGAGGGGTACGCAGCACAGATGATCGAACAGGGTCGTTTAGCTGGATACATCGACCAAATAGACCGACTTATCTTCTTCGAGGGCGAGGGTAGTGGAGAGAGGAAAACAAGTCATGCAGAACGAGTTGTTGGGAAGGAGCTGAGGAAATGGGATGCGAACGTGCAAGGTCTGGCCGAGGAGGTTGAGAAGGTCACTACCATGATTCAGAGCCAGCACCCAGTAAGTACTTTAGTTATGAGCTCGGACGGGCAACTCGCTGACTTGAATTCAAGGAGTTCTATACCTCGCATATGGTCCATTGAGATGGTCGCAAGCAGCACCTAGCATAGCGATTGGCACTGGTTCAATTCCCCTGGCTCAGGACGTATAGTGGCATCTTGCGTCAACCGTGGATCTCTAAAGTTACATAGGCGTACGAGAGATTGTACTGACTAAGTGGGCGTGGACAGTCATTTGCACCAAGTCCCTCGAAACAACTACGCAACGATGCAGAAATGGCAACCTAGATTGATGTGCCATGGGAAGCACTTTGAAGACAAAAGTCCTTACTCGGACGTATCATATATAGAGTGCACCGTCAAGACAGAATCGAAATCCCTCATCACACTAGTTAGTGGTGTCCATGATCACAATCCTTTCAATGATTCCGCACAGCTAACTTGTGCTATTCATTGAGTAAATTGTCTGTGTCAGAAATTTTCTTCTGACAACAGACCCTTACCCCTCTAGAAACTATCCTTTCAATATGCCGTTATCCTGATAGTCTCGGCGTCCCTTTTGATTTTCCCAACCTGGGCTTCACACCCATGCCCTTGAAAGACACATCTGAGGAGTAATCAGAAATTCCTCCTGACACATTAAAACGCTAACGCCGTAAAATGCATTGATCCCAGGCCATCATAATCTAAACGAGTAACACAGCATTGATACACTAAATAGCTGTCAATGATAACTCATAATTCAAGATGGGGGTCTACTTACACCGTCGTTTTCGGGAGTATTCGTGATCTATGACGGGGTCAGTACATGGCAAATTTAGCCACTCTTACCACTCACCTGCGCATATTTACCCCAGACCACCTTACCACCAGCAGTAACCAGTCCCAGTTCGCTAACGTTGACTTCAATGACCGTTCCTCTCGTCAAGACGCCCAGTTGTGCTTGAACCGTTTAGCAGACATTATCTAAAGATTGGAATGGTGAGACGAACTGTACATGGGATTTTGGGGGTTCTTCTTGACTGAGATGATCGCAAGCTGAACAGTGACATTTAACTCTCTGTATACATTTAGCGACATGTATATTGAGTTGCATGTAGACCCGAGGAACCTACGGATGTGTCACATTCGCCTTCTTATATCGTAGACCCATTGGGCGTATGAATCGCTCGTATTTGACTAATACACCATCAGTAAGTCCATCGTGAATGAGAGGGAAAGACTAAGTACCAGGTCTTCTTGTAAAACCAGGCCCCACGAACGTCGGCTTTGTGATCTTTCGAATTGTTAGTCAGTCCTCAAGTTTTTCTAGATATCGCGACGTACCATGCGCTTCCATGATTTCTTTTGCGTTTCTAGAATCCCATATCAGCTACCATACAATATCGTCTAGGAATCCACCCACTCTTCCCAGTTTTCACAACAGAAAAGATCCTATAATGATTTAGTAAATTTGCGATCGTCCGTTTTGGTCTCTGAAATCTGACTTACTCCTCCTCCGAGATGCCTTTCACCTTCGGCAAGGGAACGGAGAAGCGTGCTGCCTTCTCATTCCGTTTTTGCTTGATAGCGCTCGATAGCGCCTTTGCGTTCTCTGCAGAACATCAGCATCCGCCGTAAACGCGCGAGACCAGAGATAGATTTACTCTCGTTGCTTCGGTCAAGCAAGTACTGTGGCAGGGGTGTGTTCGACGGCTCCGCAGCCTCGCTCGACTTGACATTCCGCTCTTCGTGCGCTCGTATGGTTTTTTTCATCTGAATTTTTTCACGTCTTCTCTTCTCCGCATACATTTTCGCCCTTAGGCCACGGAAGTTCTGGGCTTCCTTCGAGGCCTTGTGGCCTTCCCGGGCCTTGCGCTTTCGTGTGCGTTCTTCATGGTCGAGGCGCTTTCCGTGTAGTTTTTGCCAACGCTGCAGGAACAGAGTCAGTCGTCCGTTTCGAAAAATGCCACTGCATTGCTATACCTCAATATACTCTCCTTGCGGCATTGTGAAGTTCAATTGGTGGCCTGGAATGGATCGTGATAGACAGACAGCGGCGAATTCAAAATTGTCAAGGTGATTCGAAATCTTGGCGCCGCTAAATCTGCTTAGTCACATTATCAATTCTATCCCGTGAACTTCAAGTAGCATTGACGAATCCGCATGCTGTCTCATTAAAGGCATCACAGTACGCAATGCTCGCGCAGACGGTCCGACGGTCTCTTTTAGAGGCTAAAACCAGCTTTCCACCAACGTTTCTCCTCCCATTTCGCGCCCGAATTACGACAGTATCGCATTCTCTCGAAACATCAAACGTCCCCGAGCCGCTCATAAGTTCGGGCCAACACATCTCCAAAGACCTGAAAGCGAAATCAAGAAAGCCGAAGAATGAAGCAAATGCGACAGTCAAGTCGACATCTTCCAAAACGACGCCTTCGATAACATCACGCCCCGCAAAAGCCCCGAGGCCGAATCCAAATGCCCATTCAACAACAGAACCAGTCTCGGAAGACATTAAGCAGATGCTTCCACTGCTGCAATCACAACCTCCCTATTACGTAACAGTCCACCTCCACGGGCGTCCATACCTCGTCACCAGTGGAGACACAATCCGCCTCCCCTTCCTAATGCCCAAGGTCTCTCCTGGCGACGTCCTCCGTCTCAACCGCGCTACGCACATTGGATCTCGCGACTACACATTAAGAGCCCCTGAACCCATCAGAGCGCCGAAAGATGAGGCAGGGACAGTGGGAAAGCCAGTATATTTAGATGACAGGTTGTTTGTGTGTAGGGCTACGGTGTTGGGTGTTGAAAGTGAGCCGATGAGGATTAAGGAGAAGACGAAGAGGAGACAGAGACATGTAAGGCATGTAAGAAGTAAGCATCGATTTACGGTTATTAGGATTGGGGATGTGCAGGTTAAGGGTACC
Organism: Hysterium pulicare CBS 123377; assembly: GCA_000467715.1. Classification (NCBI taxonomy): domain Eukaryota; kingdom Fungi; phylum Ascomycota; class Dothideomycetes; order Hysteriales; family Hysteriaceae; genus Hysterium; species Hysterium pulicare. The sequence continues at coordinate 100,032 of AJFK01000563.1, forward strand.
CAGGAAATGGAGGGGGCAACACTGGCTGCGGAAGTTTAAGAATAGATGGTAGTCGGCAAGGATAATCGATATGCATATTGGAAATGGTGACCAGATCATTGCGATTTTTCTGTACAAAGCCTCGGACTGTATTCATACGTTGTATATGTAAACATACTCGGTCTTTCCGCAATATAGAAGGCTCTGTAGGTGATTGGAGCTCAATTCCTCCAGATTTCCCCTCACATGCTTGCGTGTATGTGTCACTTAATATCAAGTATTGGAATTTGAACCATAGAAATGTCTTCGCCCAACTTCTCTTATTCCATCTCCAGACTCCTCCACTAGCCAAGAGGGCAAAAAAATCCGAAGCCTGCAATATATACAGTGGGCTTCACCCCAAGCCGAGAACAGAAAATCAACTCGTCCAAAACGTGCGCAAATAGACGTCCACCCAGAAAACGAGAGAAAGAAATATTTACAAAGCCAGCAAGCTCCAGGCGCCTTTGCTAAGAACAGAAAAATGTTCAAAAAAAGCTCGCTCAATAGCAGTCAGAAAGGGAGACGAAGCAACGGCTTTTCGACTCTTCATCAATGCCCGTTAAAACATGTTTTCGCGGGAGGTGTTAAACAATGGAAAAATAGCGTCTTTTCTTATCCCATGTTAGGGACTATCCACTTTCCATCAGGTCCCTAATCTTAGTGTAAAAGCTTGCGGGATACTGTCGTATCTCTTCGTCAGTCGGCGGTTCTTTCTTTGGATCCCTAAATCGATCCGCCACGCGTTGAATGATTTGTCCCAGAAGCTCCTGTGGTATCCTTAGATCATCCCCTCCGTCGGGATATAGGAACGGATCGCGTTCGTCCAGGAGCTGTGGTATGGTAGGTCGTCTCGAAGGATCTCGCTGAAGGCAATGACGAAGGGTTGCTCGGAGGCCTGGTGGCACTCGGACTCCGCCGACACCATATGTAGAGTATTCAATTACGACATCACGGTTCACAATAGCCATAACTCGATGTATCTGGTTTGGAATGTGCGCAAAAGGTGGTCGGCCGTAGACCATTTGGTAGAGGATGCATCCCAAGCTCCAAACATCACTTGGTTTTCCTAGCTTCATCATCTTGTCGATGTTACCAGCGCCAAGCTGACCTCGTGCCCCTGCGTTGGTGTCCTCGAGAGATTCAGGAGACATGTAATTGGGAGTGCCGACGTGGCTATCTCGATGTACATTCACAGTATTGTCGATATCGATGGCGTTGGCTATACCGAAATCGATAAGTTTTAGGCGCCCTGAAACCATAAGGAAGTTGGCGGGTTTGAGGTCCGAATGTACGATGTCGTAGTCATGAACTGCGCCGACGCATTCGAGCATTTCTTTCCAGTAGTATCGGGTAAATGATAGATCTAGTTTTGCTCCTTCGGGGTCCAACTTCATTCGTATTATACGTGCTAGGTCGGATTCACCGATTTCCATGAGCTTGACTGAGGATTAGCTATGATTGATCTGATCGATACTGAGGGGCACTTACCACACTCAAGATTTGCCTTGATTCATCCACTTCCCAATCATACAGCCTCACAACCCTTTCCACATCATTCAATTTTCTCAATAGGTCGATCTCCCCCTTGTAGCCACGCACAGCACACTCATCCGCGTCCTCCAATTTAACTCTTTTCAAAGCAAACAACCTGGAGTTTTCCGCCATGACTCGATAGACGTCAGAACTCCCACCTTTCCCCAGTCTACCCATCTGGGAATATTGCTTCCCGTTTACAGTAAGATGACTTCGTTTCTTCCTTTCCCTAGTTTTCGTCGTCGCCGCGCCCGCCGCAACCGTCGCCGTTTCCAAAACTGACATTTTTGGAGGCGGTGGAGGTGGTGCAGGCCTATGTGGTGTGTTGGCGCTAATGGTTTGTAGTGGCATGGGCTTGTCTTGTCTCTGCGCAGTCACAGGAGAATGATGATGCACCTGGGGTCGGACGTTTGGGTCGGCAACTTTCATGACAGAATCTGCCTTCATCGAGTCTGCTTTCATAACGGACATGGGAAGGTTCTCTTGATCCTGTGATGGTGGATGTTCGTCCTCCCCTTGTGGTGTCCTTCTTATCCTCCGCATTGGAGCCCCCCGCAACGGCACTCTCTTTATCCTCAGCGAAGGTGCCGGTGTGATAGTATCTTGAACGGGGGTATTCGATCCTGATCCAGTTCGGGATATCCTTAGTTTTGGTTTGCGCGCCTGTTTCTCCGGCGAATTGACCTCATTTTGTGCCAACAATGCCGTTGTCAAAGCGCTCAATTTCATCGGTTGCGGGATTTCGTCGTCGGAGCTGTCACCAATGTTGATATTTTGCATCATGGGCGCATCTGCAGAGAAGCCATACGATTGACCGAGTACGGAGAGCGGAGAGTCTCGTCGCTGAAGTGGCCGGGAAGAGGTCTGGCGCATCCTCCCATTATAGGAGCCCATCGGTGTCGGTGAAGCTGTTGCCATTACGGCTAAATGCTATCTGTGGTCGAGGAGCAGAGTAACGAATGTCGACTGTGTTGTTAGCTTTCCATACATGTAGGGCGCGGGTTTCGGTGGGCGTATCGATGCTGTGGAAGCAATTTGTTGGAGTTGGCGCGTGAGCTTGCGGTTGCGAAACGTTCGCGATTGACTTGAGGTTGCCCAAGCAACGGCTCTTGTAAACAAAAGCTAAAATTCCCTAATCATTATTAACCTCCCCTTTTCTCATCTCATTGAACTATTTCTAGCACGCAACGGAACACTTCGGCTCTTCTCGGAACCTCGGAGCCGTTGTATGTTGTTTGACGTTGTAGTAATGTGTATCTCCAACTAATATGTGTCTCAACTCTCTTTGTACGTCCTTCATTTTTCTGGCCAAGTAACCTGTTGCAACTGCGAAACCCAGATCAACATTTTTAAACGTCTATATATTTCTTTAAAATGCATTACTATCCAAAGACCAGGATTGTGAGCAAATTAAAAGTAACATCCAGACCCAGTTCACTGTGTGCACAGTAGGACTTTACGAGTAATGAAGTCATCTTGCACTGCCTTCATTGTGAGATAGTTATAAATGTACAAGCAAACGACATATTCCAAGGTTCCTCTCCAAAAAACACACAATACAGTCCAAGCCCCGTCTTCAACGCCAGTCCATGCTCCAAAATAATACGTAGAAGTACAAGATCTATGGTAATAACATTATGAAACGGTGTTCTCGACAACAACGGCTACGACTGCCGCAATGTCGTCTGGTTTTCCTCCACGCCAGTTCTCCCCGGGATAATGCTTCTGCACCTCTTTCGCAAAAGGTCCATCTCGTCTTGTGTTCAGACTCGTCTCTTTTGCTTCCTTCGTAATAGCAAGTGCGAGCTTCGCTTGGAGTGAATCGGCATCTGCCTTTTTACTTTGCAGAGACTGTGTCAATGTCTGCAAATTCTCGCTGACTTCGACCGCGTTCTCTTTCTCGACCCATGCACCCAGCCCAATCATGTGCCGACTCACGATGCTGAGAGCATCATGCGGACTCAGGTTATCCCAAACCCCATCAGTGCCGAAAATGAGCACATCTCCATGCCGTACACGATGGTTTGTGACATTGGCATGTTTCGGGAGATCGGCCAGCGGGCTGGTACCCCCAAAGACAGCCATCTGAACAAGCATCTGCTGAGGTGTTTTAGAAAGTTGGTAGGGTGTATTAAATGCATGAGTCTGGGCTGCTGAATAGTGTTTGACGGCGTTCAATCCAAGGTGCATGAATCCAGAATCACCCAGGTTGGCCACCTCAACATTCCCATCTGGCTCCGCCACTGCTAGACACGCAGTGCTACCGCCACCTAAAACTGCCTTGTCTGCCATGACCGCGTCATATCCAATCTGCAGTAAATCCTTTGGGTGTAAGACATTCGTCTTCGCCCCCGGAGGCCATATGCGAGCCGCGCATGCCATATAGTCACAAAGCCCATGTGCAAAGTCGGCCGGATCCACCCCAGAGTCCTCCCAACCCCCTACCCCATCTGCCACGCCAAAAGCACTTGTGTGAGAAATTCCCACTTGACTAGAGAAGAAGGCATCTTGCCCGCTGCGTGGCCTATTATTCTTATTTTTGCTCTTCTTGCACTCTTTCACGTCTGCGAAGGTGCTCTTAGACGGGTCGAAAATGTCCTGGGTGAAAAGATTTCGCGCTGGATTTAGTTTCTCGCGCTTGGCTGAGTACGATGCAGCAACATGATATGAATATTGCGCAGAGCTACTCCACCCTTGTGAAGATGAGCTGAAGAAACGTAGGTTGGACGGAGATGGACAAGTTTGATTGTTTATAGGGCAGGTTGGAGGTAGGTTTCTCCCTAAGTGCGAGTAGTAAGGTCGAGAGACGGATGCTGTTGCAAGGAGAGAGGAAGTAGAAAGACATAGCAGTAAGAGCCCAGAAGAACCAGGCAAACGCGAGCCTGCGCGAGATGTAAGACCGTTCGAAAGCCCCAATGCGCCAGCAATGGCGAAGCCCATGGCCGTAGCCCAAACCCAGAAAAGGCGCTCAAACGTCAACGAAAAACGAACAAAGCCAGAGTGGAGTACATCGAAGAAGGACCATTTTGTTGGTGAATTGGGAGAGGGAAGGTTCAAGGAAACTTCCTGAGGACGGGCGATAATGATAGCTTTCCGCGGCACCTGCATAGCGTCCTTTGTTATTGCGCTAAACTAGATTGGGGACGCTGTTCGCAGCATCTAGCATTACGATGGCCAAACTTTTCTTGAACTGCGACTCAACCGAACATCACGAAAGTGTGTGAAATGTACTCGTGCCTCATGTCAATTCTCGGTGTTTCACTTTGAGCTCTCCCAGCCCTACGCAATTAAGCTTTCGGCCAGGCACTACCCTAGCAAAAACTCGCATTCAGGAACACTTGACCACATTATCACGACAGCTACACGCTCCTTTCCGGAGGACCTCTATCCAAGATGATTCATCCGTCGAGGCAAGCTTATGTGGAGGAAGCGGAGCAAGAGGTAAGATTGCATCCCATCCTGCCGTACTTCAGTATTCACAAAGGTCTAGAGGGCACGCTCTCTTTTGCAGGCACCCGCAGCGACAAACCATGTAGTTTGACTGCGCAAACAAAAGCTGATGGATATGCTGGGTCTAGGATACAGATATGGGAGACATCGATCTCGCCAATGTCCGTAAGTACAACATCTTCCCCGTGCCACCGACCCAGTGCAGAGCAAAAGCTAAGAAAAGACGCAGCAATTGATCGTGACTATCTTGTGCCTTCTGCAACAGGCGTATCAGCCGAAAAGGCCTCCGCTATCCTATCCCAGTTCGACCGCAAGAGGCGAGCTGCTGCCATAGCAGTCCCGACTGCAGATGCTCAAGTCAAAGCACGTCTTCGCGCATTAGGTGAACCCATAACTCTTTTCGGCGAAGGACCTGGAGACAGGCGCGACCGTCTTCGAGAACTTCTCACACTTCAAGCCGAAGCTGAAGATGGCGAGGGTGATATTCAGATGGGCGATGCAGAAGCGGGTGAAGGCGGGGCAGGAGATGACCAAGAAGAAGAATTCTACACAACGGGAGGAGCGGAGTTATTAACAGCTCGCAGATCTATTGCGCGGTATTCTTTGCCTAGGGCAAAAGATAGAATAGCTTTCCAAAAGCTTGAGGCAACAATCCCGCTACGGACACATGTCAAGAATCGCAAAGAAATCAAGGAGGGACTACAAGGATTCGATCTATATGGTTCTCAGATTCCTGCCGAAAGGCCGGTTGGCATTGTCAGGTTTTCTCCAAATGGTGAATACATCGCTGCCGGCCATTGGGCAGGTGGCGTCAAGTTGTTGAATGTTCCGAACTTGGAGGAGCAGAAATCCTACCGTGGCCACACTGATCGCACGACTGGAATTGCCTGGCGGCCTGGAGCAACCCTGCCAGACAAAGATATATCGGCATCGACCTTAAATTTTGCGTCTGGTGGTGGAGGTGGGAATATTCAGCTCTGGTCTCTGGATCAGACTTCGCCCCTGGCAACTCTCTCTGGACACAATGAACGGGTCTGCAGAGTTGAGTTCCATCCTTCAGGACGATATCTCGCATCCGCATCGGACGATACAACATGGCGCCTATGGGACGTTGAAACGGCCACTGAGTTGCAGGCGCAAGAGGGCCATTCGAAGGAAGTCTTCGCAGTGAGCTTCAACACCGATGGGTCCTTACTTGCCAGTGCTGGCATGGATAGTATAGGTCGTATATGGGATGTACGTACTGGACGCGTGGTCTACGTGATGGAGAGCCATATCAAGCCTATTTATGCTCTGGATTGGAGCACGGATGGATATCGCCTCCTTTCGGGTTCTGCTGATGGATTTGCTAAATGCTGGGACCTCCGAGCCTTACGAGAAACGAACGCCATAGGTGCTAATACGGGTGGCGTAACGGACCTGAGGTGGTTCAAAGGCACTGATGGACCAGCCAGTGGACAGGCATTGCAAAAGGATGCAAATGGCGAATGGGTTCCGAAAAAGGCTTCGACCTTTTTCATATCATGCGGATTTGATAAAAACATCAACATCTTTTCAGCAGATGACTGGTCTCTGTGTAAGACCCTGAAGGGCCATTCTGGAAACATTCTCAGCACAGATGTCACGAACGACGGTAAATGGATTTGCAGCAGCGGACACGATCGAACCGTCAAGTTATGGGCCAGGGATGACCAATTAGGAGTCTGAACATGGCTGATGTCGCAGCACCGACGACCAAACCGATCCCAACAGAGGATACTAGGCCAGACCCAGACAGAAAATGTCTCTCAGATGCGGCCAGTCGAAGCACTGATTCCATACTTATTCGACTATTCTGAACGAGGCCTCAAATAGAGCAAGCCGATCGCAGGCATAACCGACTTCAATATTATAACCTCATTGACCAACTCCAAAGCCTTCTTCCTATTCCCTTTTAGCTTTTTTTTTTAAGATGTCACAATCTCATTTCAATTGATTTCTTAACCTCTTCCAAAGTGTTCCCAAACGAAGCGCACGTCATGAAGGCTTGCTTCGCTACCGAATCTTATGACTCAACATATGTTCCAATTGACGAGCTTGATGCACACTGCCATGCACGGAAATCGCTGCTCCTAAAGATCTTGGAATTCTGCATAGCTCCAATGCACTTTTTGCATGACAAATTGTCAACTATCGAGAAGGTCGTGCCTCAAATTCAGAAGCCTTATCGCTACAAGAGATTCAAACCACTAACAAATAGGGGGCCGACAGCACGCGTCTTCGAGTCACATGCAACACGTGTTTGAGCTGTCAGGATATTATGAGGAGACGGTGTAACCAAAGTTGAATAGGAGTGGAGAGATTCCTCAACCGTGCCCGGAAAACTGGCTAAGCCGTCTGCCATTCGGGACCTGAACCGCCTCCACCTTAAAGTTAAGGTCCACATTTCTATAGGGTTCCAAGGAAATGGAACCATGTGCGATCATCACAGTCTATGCATTTCGCATTTTCCAACGAGATGGTTTTGACTCATAGAAGAAGACGCGTGCTATCGCGCCCAACTACTAGAATTTTCCACCCACAAAAACCCACCTGAGAAAGGTAAGTGGTCAGTTGGATCCCTAGATTCACGAGAACAGAGAAGGAAGAAGCGATTCCAAGTATCCAGTAGTCTGGTGAATTCTAAGCGATCCATTAGCAGCTGCAGCCTTACATTCCTTTTTTTATCGCAGTCACGATACAAATTTTCAGCCTTTATTGATTTCGCCTCGCCATTGGGCTTCAATAATATCAAGGCGACATGAAAATGACATCTACCCATGGCATCAATTATTCCAGCTTGACGCCGTTGTCTCGGGTAAGAGCTTTCAGTTGATGTTGAACAAGATGACTGGACCGCAGACTATCTCAGTAACTGGGCGGAGCTTTCAGCTCTAAGCAATGCCTGACAAGGCAAAAGGCGTATTTGGGCATGATCAACCCTCGGAGAGTTCCAGATTCAGAGCAAGCAGCCTCTTAGCAACGGTTTTCATTACTTGCTGCAAGTCTCCTCGTACACCGTTCGGGCCGGTGACGGATTACTGAAGCGAATTGCAGTCTTCCCGCTCTTCTATTCGCCATGTCGTCGGCGTCACACAAATCAGAGCGCTGCGGTTAGGCATGGACTGTCTCATTCGTCACGATAAGAGTTACACGATGGGGAAAGGCGTCCGCAAACAGAAAGCAAGACCTGGAGCTAGTGAATTCTTACTGGAGAGCAGGCAGAAATCCGCTTCTCTTGGCCTGGCTGATACTGTCAGGCGAGACCTAGATGACACAAAAATCATTCAAGCAATCGCAAGAGCAAAGCGCAAAAGAGGCCTAACAGAAACATTTCAGAATACGCACGTACGATAATGATGATGGGAGACCGCGAAACCGGTAATTGAATGTTCCGAATATCGAGTTTGTAGCACAGTTGCCGGCGTACCGGTGCAACAGAACGGCATCACTGTGGCTGCGACTTTGCCTCGGATCTCTTAGTGGTGGTGTTAAGATGTTCTGCACCAGCCATAGCTTGGTACCTCGCACCAAGCATCTCACGATAATGATAATAACACAGAAGGGATGCCAATATTGACATCGGAAGCAGGGGAAATGGATCGAAGACGAGGCGGTGAGATGACTCGTACGCGTTGGATGCGAAAAGTTGGACAAACGATGACACAATGGTTAGAGTGATGGTAGAGGGTTCACCTTGCGGGCAGACGAGCAGGGTCGGCTTTCGTGAAAAAACGATAGTCGCCTGACGGTCAGTCATGAAACCATGATCCGTGATCGCGATGCAAATGCCGGACTATGAATGGTGTTGAGGGCAGGCCTGACACCGGAACAGTACGGGCCGTCACGCTGACAAAGTACTTCAGCATTATTCTACAGATGAACACCAGAAGTATGGAGTGCGTGAGATGTACCCTGCCTTCCGGCGTCATGTTCCCGGACGGCAGGGTGAGTTTATCGGCGGATCTTTTTCAGAATTCAGAATTTTCACTTTGCTCTAGCCAAGGATCGCACGGCCGAATCACATCTGCAATAAGGTGTGCGGGCCCGGGCCGCGCCTCTGCTAGACGTATGTACCGGCGGTCAGTTTCTGGTGCTTGACGGTGCTAGTTGCACCAGACGGCAAGCGGTCGCACCAAACTGGCTGCTCTTTAGCATCTGGAGAGGCCGTCGTCCCACTATTGGAATTGGGTAGGAATATTTCAGGGCGAAGGGCGACAAACGGCTGCGAGGAGGAGTGGTGTCAGCCAGATGATGGCTGTGATCGGGGGGATCTGAAGAGCGAAAGCGGGAGGACTGGGGAGCAACAAACAAAGCTGCTGGGGATGGCTGGCTGCATGGCTGTGAGGCCCGGGGGCTGCGAAGGCCATGGAGGCATGGCTGGCCAGTCATTCTCCCGTGCTCCCGCCCGCTGCTGCAAGAGTACCCGACCTTGCTGAGGCGCCGAATCGCAGGGCGTGCTGCTCGTTTCGCGCTGCATCCCACGGAATCGATGGCTCTCATGGCTCATGGGCTCTTGATGGCTCTCCATGGCCCTCCCCACCCCCACTGCCACTGCTGCAGCGCGCTGCAACACATATCAGTCCAGCCCGCCCAGCTACCACACTCCCGCTCTCTCTTCCTTGCCACTCCTGCCTGCTCCCCCTCCTCAGCATCCCCGCCCTGACGACCGCGACAGACGACGCTCGTTAGCATCGCGAAGGACTGACTCTGTTGAAGAGAGTGAATTGCGCTGTTCGCAGGCCCGCTCTGCCTTGCTGCCGTTCGCTGGGACGATTGCCGAATCGAGCAATCCACACCGCCATTCCCGCGGCTACACCGGTACTTTGCTACAAGAGTGCAGCCCGTCCAGCAATGGACTTCGCCCACCACATGGACTTCCACCGCCCCTCCTCCACGCTCTCGATGGACCGCAAGCCCTCTGCCTTCTCCTTCGACGACAACTCCACCTTGGACTCCACCATCCTGGACACGCCAAGCATCATGTCGCCCACCAACAGCACCCAGGGCATCTTCTCGCCCGACAATTCCTTCTTTGTCGACGATTTCCCCGCTGTCTCGGGCTCTTTTGTTGACCAAAGGGCCTCCGCCAGCACCAACAGCAGCAACCCGTTCTTTGAGCAGAACAACAACCCTTTCACACGGCTGCCCGCAAACCAAGCAGCAACCTACGGCCAGCATCCGTCAGCATGGCCTATCTCAGACAACTCTGGCTCCCGGACGCCTACTGCGACGAAGCCGCTGCACCCATTTGGTCAAGGGGACTACGACTCAGGCCCGCCGTCATCCTTCATGCCTGTGGCTTCTCATATGCAGTCAGCTTTTGGTGGCTTGCCAGTCCACAACAACGTGCGACCTAGCTCTGTCTTTCCAGCAACCCAGGCCGAGCAACCGCTGTCCCCGCACAACAACTCGGAATGGATGGCTTTAACGCAACAGGAAATGGATTCGCGTCCAGGACCCAAGCGCATGAGACCCAACACCCCGCCACGGTCCTTCTCCCCCCGCCGTGATGGCATCAGGAAGAAGAACGCCCGGTTTGATATCCCACCGGAGAGGAGCCTATTGAACATCGACTTGCTCATCCAAAACTCAAACAACGATGACGAGATCAAGGAGCTTAAACAGCAGAAACGCCTTCTCAGGAATAGACAGGCCGCGTACGTCCCTTTCTTTGGATTTTGGTTCTTTGGTCTCCTAGTCCATCGTACCATTTGGTTTGGTAGTGTCCATATGCTAACGTTATTGTAGTCTTGACTCTCGGCAGCGAAAGAAAAAGCACACAGAAGAGCTCGAAGAAGAGAAGAAGGTCTGGACCGAACGTGTCGTTCAACTTGAAGAAGACCTTGCCAGCATGCGAAACCAGATGGAGAACCTCATGAGGGAGAAAGAGCAATATCACCATGAACACATCGAAAACCAGCAACTCATTAACCAGTTGCAGTGGGATAAAGAGGAACTCGTTCGCTCTCACACGCTAGAGTCTGGTGAACTCCGCAAGAAGGTATCCGTTCTCTCTGAGAAACTTGAAGCCAGCAGCACTGCCATGTCCGTCGCACCCAGCTCTACCTTCACCGACTTCGCCAATGATATGGACAACCTCAACATGGGCCCCAACGACTGGGACAACTACATCTTCGTCAATGACTTCTGCATGGATGAGCAAACCCCGTCGGCGCCGCAACAGCATCAAGAACAATCCTTGGTCGTTGCTTCGCGAAAGAAGGATGCAGAGGACAAGCCTGTTGCGTCCGGTCTGTTGCTCATGCTCCTCCTTTGTGGGGCATTTGTCGCGAGCAAATCCTCCGGCTCCGCTGCTCCGCCTCTTCCTCGTATGCCAGACGACGTCCGTGCCGCATCCGCCACCGTGCTCGACAGTATTTTCAAAGATGCAGGTGTCGCACCATCTGCGTCCCAGCACCAAGCCATTATCGCCAACAGGATTGAAGCCATCGAACCCGGACCGTCTGGTAATTGGCACAAGCCAACACTCTCTGGTGCGGAGCTTGCTAGCTTGACACACACCGCCGGATCGAATTTGGACCAATTACACGCACAGCTCGCTGCACCAACAAAGGACCAAGAGAATGAGCAACTATTTTCGATCACTCCTTCGCAATATAACGGGCTTACGTCGGTAGACTTCACGCGGCGAGGCTATAGTGTCCACAGCGACGATATGAATGACCCACTATCGCCCGGTTCTCAGCCTTCCCATCACCGGCGGAACCTTGCTGAGACACTTGCTGCCATGCGCGAGGAAAACAAGGGCGAGACTGCAGCCGAAGTCTACACGCGAAGCCTACTGTGGGATAAAATCCCAACCGAAGTCGTTCACGAGTTCAAGCGCATGGTCGAAGAAAGCGATCGCGTTGCGGCATCTAGGCCCAGCACAGCCGGCGGTATCCACAAAGTCGATATCGACGTTTAATTGACCTCATTCCTTTTTGAAATTTTCCAGGGCATCTGCCCACGCCTCATATTCACGATTTATCATTTGATTTACTGCATAGCTCTGGTTCATTTGCATGCTTTACACTTCTCTTCTACCCATTTGGGGGTTTATCTAGGGACAAATTTGCATTTTGGGACAGGAATTCGTCGTATTCTCATCGTAGCGATATAACGCTCGCCCTTATCTTTATTGCTTCAGGCCACCACTTTTTTGTTAAAAGGGGCCATTCCAACTTACTAGGGACGGCTTTCTCTTCAACCCAAATATTATGTTTGGGGGAAAAATTTCAGCTTGAGCATAAGGGCGGCTTGGGAATTCTGCTTCTTACACCACTACCGTTTTTGACGGGTTGATGATACAATTCATCACGCAAAATCTCATTTGTTACCTTTTGGACCCTATTTTTGGCTTCTGAGAGATTTTTGGATATCATTGAGGGTTGGAATATCTCTACTTTATGGATTTAGCAAGCGATCTTCTGGACTTGTTTGATTTTTACTTGCAAAGCGTAGCGAGCGTTGTCTTTTTCCATTGTGCTGACCTGGACATGCGTGTCAAATTGATGGATTTTTTTCGGGATATCATGTGTCGAGATTACGATGTATATGGAAATGAAGGGATGCAGCGAAACCACACCACTTGTCTTACCTTGGGGATTGTTGATGTGTGGAACTTGGATTTTTCCATTGATGAGAGTATTTATTGGATATATATGAGTATGAGTACATGAAGACGAGGAAGATGAAATGCAAAGAGCTACGAAAGAGCAAGACCGAAGTTTTTCCCACCTTCATACAGTTCAGATCAAGACTTTTTTATGTGGATAATGATTACGAGTCTCTTCAATGATGGAGTAAACAACCAAGTACTATTCAAATTCCATGGTATCAACGTATATAGAATGAACATCTAATTACTAGTCCAAGAATACCTGCATTGTACATACACATCCTCATATCTATAGCGTGAAAGATCAAAGTAGCTGTGCAACCAAGCATTCACCAATAACCACATCCCCCGGAATCCAAGCCTGCCTTTGTACTCGATACAAAAATCCATTACCCCCATTAAACTCGCCCCTATCTTATCGATCTGACATGATCTGCCCAAAGCATAATGCAACATGCAGTCCAAAACGCCGGTACCCTTACATAGCGAAAAGTAAGCCATGCAACGCATCACCGTTCAAAACCAAACAACACACACATACCTTATGTACATTTGACCGATTCAGGAACTCGTTCTGCATTGATTGCCATACATGCATCACATGTCTCAAGTCCCGCATTTCTCAAATGGGCAAAGCACCTCCCCCCTGAAAGGAGCAGGACAGATGGGAGAGCGCGACCGACCGATGCGCGTGCGGAAGCTGCGATCGGGTTGGTTTGGTTTGAACAGCTCATAGTTCGATGATACCGTTGAGGGACCAGAGACCATGTCACCATATGGGTTGTCAATAGTGCGTTATGTAGGTAAACAGGACAGGGCCGGGGGGTCAGGTCATCAGCCACACACATACACACGCACACATCCGCTACGAGCATTCACACTTCATTCAAGACAGCTAGCTAAACCGTTTACATTGCCCCGGCCCTTCCTGAGCATGCCAATGTCTCAATCAATCAAACCAGATACCACCTCACCATCGTCTAATAAAATGATAACACTCAGACCAACAACAGTGCGTTTAGATAGTGACTTAGACAGCGGAACTTTCCCCATCTAGAAACGGGAGGACTGATGACCACATCAACATCAGCCCACGCAGTTGTTGTTGTTGTTGCGTGCAGCATCTAAAGCGGGAATCTTGCCAACGAACCACTTCTAATGAATGGGATCAGGTCCGAAAAGGGCACTTGACCCATGACCAAGTTTACTACATGCATAATGGTTTAGTGAATCAGGATTGAGTAAGAGGCCCACATCGGCTATGGTTGCCGGTGAATCTAAGGTTTCGAGTTGTATTTTTCCTTCCAGATCCTAGCGTAAGCAAAAAAGTCAGTAAAAGCGTCTTTTTTCCTCACGCGGCTGGAAATGAAGCGAGGCGAAGTGAAGAACAAGCCGGTAGAATCCGCAATGTCATGGCATGATCGCTCTGTAGTCGTCTCGCACTTCCGGATCGGTTCCGCGCAAACCGAGAAGCAATAAACCAGCCGTGGCTGCAAAACACCTAGATGGCACCGCCCTGTCGCTCCGGTCCAGTAGTCAGCCCTCCGGCAACCATCCTGATCACACTTGGCCGTGAATAGTCCAGCCTCAGAGAGGCCCTCCGCCGCCGTCATCGGACCCGCAAGGGTAAACAGACATGGTGGATGGTTCAGTCAGCCGAATTAGGGCATGTCGGTATGCCAACGGAGACGTGACACGTGTATGCGTAAATAGCGAGCGTTCGGGCCAAAAGCAGGAATATGTACGGATAAAGGATTTGATCCAGCGGGTGGTTGGTGGATGCAGGTGATGATGGCGGCGAAGAGGGTGTGGTGGGGTTGGCAGGTGGTGGGGGCTGAGGAAAAACAGTGTGACGGGTGACAGGTCCTGCTTTCGCTGCGGCGTGGCCCGTCCCTTTGGTCGCAGATGCCAGAGCGCCCTTCTCCCGCCTCCGCCGTCCGGTTACGAGGCCATGGGTGCTAAGCGAAGCGAAGGATTCTGCACATGCTTGCCCACACCCACTCGTTTTGTCTTGGCGGCCACCTGATGAAACGGGCTGACTGAACTGCAGTCGGCCATGGCATTGCCCGTCTGAGAGGTACGGAGCTACAGCCAACGCTTCTGGATGGCACGGGCTGACGGCTGCTGGTATTGCTAACGTGATGTCCTCTGCTTCGTCTTGTCCGACGCGTGGTGAATCCGGGCGTTGCGGAGCGCATGGCATGGCATGGCATGGCAGTGCATGGCATAGCAATGGCCGAGGTGCGAAAATGTCTCGACTGGGTGACGGAGAGCGTGGAGATGGAACTCACCATGTGTTTCCCAACGTCTTACTTCCCTTCTCCTCGGCGAGGCGCAAGTACTGAGCCGCTTTGAACTGTGAGGCGCATAACCTGTCAGCCTGGTCCTGAGTGATGCCCAACAGATGAGGCTGTATAGCATGCTTCTTGTCTCAGACGATTCACGCGTGATGTTATTGCGAAGGACGCGACAAGGAACTTGAGGCTCGTGTTGACAACAAGCCAGGAAACGCTCGTCCCAATCGGGAATCTTCAGCAGAGGGAGCACTAACCTTATCCTTCTTGCATCCAAAGCCCTCCAAATAGCACCATGCCACCTCATTCATGGCATCAGTATCGCCCAGATTAGCTGCTGTCTCATAGTACTGCTTCGCGGCCACGGGATCCTTCTTGACCCCCCAGCCTTGCCGAAAGCAGTTTGCTAATTCGTAGATCGCAAGAACTAATTCTCCTTTGGCAGCGCCTCCTTTCTTCATTCCTGCTTGAAGCGCAAGAGACTCTACTTCGGCACTATTGGATGCTGCGTATGATAGGTATGTGATGGCAAGCTCTGGATTCGGTGTGCAGCCCCAACCATGTCTGCATAGATGATCAGTGACGAAATCCACTTTAGGGGCGTTTGTGCCTGTAATAGCATCATGAGGATAGCAAACGATGTAGAACCAACCTTAGCGCGAGGCCATAAAGCACCTGACTGAGAGCATTATTTGCCCCCTTGGGATCTGCTAATTCTCCGAACATTGCTGTTGACTGTTCAAGATCTAGATACGAGCATTTAGCGGCCTGCCCTTGTTTGCTACATGCCATCATAGATTGATATCGACTTACGACCAGCTTCATGCAGCTTGATGGCCTCCTGAATATTCACCTGTTTACCAAGATCTCAGCATTTCTGTTCGTCGAGCCCAAACATAGCTTCCATACATCACCTCCAGCATCTCCTACGCTAACGCTTCTACTCCTCGATCTAGGTCCCTGGCGTTGAGCCTTTTCAACATTTGGTGTTGCATTTCCAGACTTGCTCAACGTATTCCCCTTCGCCAAGACTGTAGCCCTCTTCTCCCACTGTGCCTCCTCGTCCTCGTTCTTCGCCACGTTCTCTCCTACGGCAGGTAAATCTTCCGGAACGTTCACCGAGCTCGAACTGCGAGTGCGATTGAGATGGAAGCGTTCCGATAGCCTGTGTTCGATTTTGGGCCGTGCTTCCTCGCCCGTGGGATTACTGTGAGAGGCGTTTGAGTGCCTTCTGAATCGTCCTAGTCGCTTCTGCGGTTCCGGTGACAGCCCTGCTGATTCTCGAACAGGATCGCCAGGGAATGATGGTGGGGATATGATATCTTGCGTAGTGGTAGTTGTTCGCATGAACGTGAATTCAGGGACGTCGGGGGATAATTTGGGGCTGTCAACGCTACTCTGTGTAGCTCCTTCATCCTTGATCTTATCTTTCTTCTTCAATAGGTCTTTAAGAGTCATCTCGAAATGTTATGAACTCTATCATGCGGCTGGCGCAAAGCTGAAAAAGGGGGTGACAAAATGGCGGCTCCGGATCTCGTAGCTTGACGACGCCAACCGTGGAACGTAAGCTCTACTGAACTTTGAGTGTAGTTCTGTACCTTCTAAGGCTCTTCGAAGAGATATTCAAAAGCATGGAGAATGCGCAGGCAGACACGCTGCGACTCAAGCAATAAGACAGCATCACAGTCAGGCCAAGAGCACGGCGCTGCTCAGCCTTGCATGGCTTGCCGTACTGTCAGATCTAACCGCATTGAGCCCAATACACACCACATTTCGGAACATCGCCATCATAACTGGGGCTAAGGCTTGTTGACATTTCACGGAGTAGCTCTAATTGGGGACTTGATGATTTCTGATTCTTCCTATTTCATTTTGTACGCAAAGCGCCTTTGTAGCTATTTTACAATGCCAAGTTTAAACTGGCTTCTTTTTCTTTTTGATGCAATGACCCCAAAACTGGCCTCTGAAGGCGATCGCTCTTTCAGCACCGTCGCTGATTTATACAATGCAAGGTGAAGGCAGGCAATGAAATGAAAATGTGATGTATGCTTTGGCAAACAAAGCTGGAAACCCGTGGGTATCAAGACCTTGGACCTTGTTCAAACACCAGAACTCCGAGGAATCGTAGTGTTAGGCGGAACCTACAAAAGTGAGCCAACAGCTATCATGTAAACTCTAGAGTGGCACGAAATCGTGTTGCTGTGTAAAGTGGTGGTCAACGTCTTCCGAATCAGGCATGAGCCTGTCGGAATCTGCATCCACAACTTCATCCCTCACAACACTAGAAGTATCGAGTACTGCCTCTGGCTCTGACATGGGTGTATTCTGTGTGACAGCAGCTGCCTTCTTACGAAGTTGGCCAGCACGGTCAATGTGAGGCAAACGGCAATGAGGGATGCTGCAAGCTCCGTTGTTGGAATACTCGGGGCATTCGAAAACGTGACGGTCACTGCACTTAGCTCCCTTTTCGCAATAGCCAAGGCGGGCAAAGGAGGAGCAAACTGGTGCTTCGGGATTCACAGGTGAGTGAGCATAACGACAATCATCGTTTGTGCAATTTCCTCGCAGGAAATGAAGGCAGGTTGGGGAGCGATTCGGAGATGGTTCGTGGGAAAGGTCACACGCAGTACCAAGGCCACAAGAGCCTTTAGATAAGTATTCCTTGCAAATTGCGACCTTCTCGAAGTTGTGGGTGTACCGGCAATTGGGGCCCTTTGAGCAGGATCCTAAGAAAGGTTAGTAGCTCTCCTCAGAGCTTCGCAGACGGTGGAGCTTTATCAAGCTCTATTCTGATATTGGAAGGAAAAGGGAATACCCGTTGAAGTGAATTGCAGGCACAGCTCGTCAATCTTTTTGACCCTGCAGTATAGTTAGCTAATGTCCAATCTGAATTTATTCAGCATAGAATGTATACTTCTTCGGCATCTTCGTTCCTGCGCGATACATAATTCCGTCTTCACCCTTGAAGAATTTCACATTCACTGTCGTGACTTCTTCCGGAATATCGTAGATCGATACCGTATCACCTAGACTGTAAGATTCGCTAGTTATGGAATAAGATTTCCAAGGTTCCCACGTACTGAGAATCGGTGCTAACTTGGTTCCTCCTTCCATAACTTCATAATTAAAGTCTCCAATCGAGATTATGTGAGCCGTGCTCTTCTTGTGCACCTGAAAATTTAGAGTTGCAGCAGCATTATAGCCATCCAACGTGCTTGGAGGATACTTGCCAGAACCATGGTTCTCAAGAGAATACTGCTGACGCTGCCCATTCTCCAGAAGTAAAGCTTGCGATTGAGGCGGTTCTTGTTTTTGCTGATGAAGGGCAGCGGCGTTGACAAGCTGCAGACTATGTTGATCAACCTTCGAAATCCAAGAGACGTTATCATCGTTCGGAACTGGTGCTACTGTTGAACTGCTTTCTGTGGCCAGTGACTGCGCGGCTTGTTGGTTCATGACGAGCACTCGGTTACGGTGAGGGGGATTCTGATGGGTAGTTGCGTGCGTAGAATATGGGTGATGTCCGTAGTTGTGATGTCCCCGATATCCACGGCCACGGCCACGGCCACGGGCGCGCCCTATCTCAGTTGTCAGTGTTTCGATTGGCTGAAATTGGTGTAAATGTGATGTTTACAATGTGGGACAGAATCATGAACGGTGTGAAACTGTGGAGGTTGGGCAGCTTGAGGCTGTTGCTGTTCCTTAGCAGTCGCAATTTTCGCTGGAGTTCAAATCGTTAGGCCGCGCTGTCAAAATACGCTGAACAGTCTCTCACCCTTTAGTGATTGGATCTCGCGCAGCGCTTCTTCATCTGACATCCGACTATTGTTGCTAGTCATGGTAAGTAAGCCTACCTCCTTCTTAAGACGTGTGGAGTGTCGAGAGAGCAAGGACAGTGGGTTGTAGAAAGAAAAGTATGAAGGGGCGAACAAAGACGTCCGATATAAGCGTGAAATTACCCGCCAAGAAAAGTCACGTGTGTCAAGTGAGCTCCAGCGATTACTAATAATTCAGTCATCCGGTCGTTGGTTTCTTATTCACCAGCTGAGCGCTTGACATTAGGTACATAAATTCGAAATCACGTCAAGTCAAGGCTTCGTAGGGTTTCTGATTCAACGGGTGGAAGATGCTTCGTCTTCAATGTAAGGTATCTAAAATTCAGCTATCTCCCATCAATGACATGTCCCATGAGAAGCCCAAGGGGGCCCATTTCTGTTTCATTTGCAGTAAGTATCCTCTTCGGGATTTCAAATTCTACAACAGGCTCCTTCTTCAGATCCTTCCCAAGCTCCGCATCAATAACCTACGAATGTCAGTTCTGCAATCTTTCAAGGGAAGCACATAACTCACTGCATTGTATGAGTGGTCCAGAAAGTCTTCGAGATTGTAAGAACGCTTGGTGAATTGTTCTGAGATGATTTTGGCTAGCGTTGCCACATTGGGATGGTAATGGGACTGCAGTGTCTCTACTTCCCATAGACTGCTCTCGATTGCATCCGTCTCTATAGGATCTTCTTCCTCCATGTTAAAAGGGTCGTCCATGCCTTCCTCTTCTATCTCCTTCCTCATCTCCGGATCTCTTACTTCGTAATGGATCATGAAAGTACATGTCGGATGTCGCTTGAACATATTGTAGATCCAAGGTATTACCACGACAATCCCGGCTGGTGGTCCATGAAGTGCTAGTCTTGCTAGTCTTTTGATGAAGCTTGCTACAAGAGCCGCAGGTAAATGAGTAGAGGACATGAATGTGTCCAATAGTCGGAAGAAACGAGACCTGTGCCTCGAGTGGAGGAGGCCTTCGTCGAGCAAGGTGTACAGCTTCTGGTAAAAGGACGGGTAGTCAAGATTCTTCTCTGATATAAGGTAATAAAGACCGGACAGTGCAAGTAAAGATGTTGCTCCTCCAACATCATATGAGTCCGTCAGGAAGTCCATCAGCATTTCAACTTGTTGAAACCATGGCGCGACGTGAGTTGTGAAGGCACCCAGGATACCCTTCCGTTGCTCTTTGTTCAAACCAGAACGTAATACTGCGAGCCATGCATCTTCTACTTGCCTTTTGTGAGCTGTTAGTGAGAACAGAGGATTTTTGGGTAGTGCTGGACGCTCTGTGAAAAAGTTGTCCAGATCACCCTTAGCCGCAGGCACTTTTTCCGCTGCCATAAGCAGGGAAAGGCTGTTCGACCTTATCAAGTCTCGTACCGCTTCCTCGTGGTTAGTTGTGAGGACCGCGCTAAATCAAAGTCAGCCTAACTCATCGTTATTAGATTACACCACTTACGCTACGGACTGAAAAGTGAAGAATCGAACGTCGTCGTAGTGTTTCAGGTACTTTTCCAAAAACTCCTCTCGAGTGGTATTATCTTCTGGCAATAGGAGAAGCACTTCGAGCAGTTTAGAGAAAGGTCCTTGTTTCCAGCTGTAATCCTTTTGAGCTTCAGACTCCTGTTTGATCAAGCGCATGAGCAATGTCAATGCTGTGGACTGCTTGGAGTCGGAACCATTCTGGAGGTATCCCAAAAGAATAGCAACATATTCTTTGTATCTCTCCTTCAGCCATTGCACGATCACAAGCTCTCCCTCTACCATTCCCTTGCTCTTCACCATATCTCCCGCCGAGAGAAGTCGACAGAATATTCGACATAGCGCAACTGAGGCGAGGACTGTAATTTCCTCCCTGGCACCTTGTTCGTTTGCTTTTTGTATGAGTGTTGCGATGTTATTGTAATGTCGTCGAGACTCCGTTATTTGTGTTTCAAGAAGTAGAATGGCGTCTTCATCGCTTTCTTCTGTCCTTGGAGATTTCCGTCGAAGTTTTGGCTTCATCTGTTTGCTACGCTCCGATTTACTAGTTTCTCTCTTTCTCTTTTGACCAGTCATAGCGACAGTATCGATACCCGGCATCTTGTATGGACCTTAGTCTTGAGTTGTGTCGTTTGTCTGGGGTCGCGAAAATAATATTCTCGAAATCTCGAAAAGTCGAGCTTGGCTTAGTCATTTCTTGGCATGCAGTTTTCGATCTCAATCCCGAGCTCCTCATCCAGCCGGTCAACCTGAATCCCTCTCCACTCCCATCCTTAGCTATGGCATCACGTCTCGCAAGGAGCGCAGTTGGTGAGTAAATCTGTGCAAATCATCCTATATGATCAATTGGCCTATCTGCTGACCTTGAATAGGCGCGGCCCGCCTCCGCCCAACCCTTCCTCTGAGGACACTCCCATCCATCACCGCTCAAGTTATCCCCGCTCGTTACAACTCCAATGTTCCCGCCGAAGATCCCAAAAAGAAGGCCCAGTCAATCCTGGACTCAATACCCGGCAATAGCCTGGTCTCGAAGGCGGCCGTGCTCTCCGCTGGCGCTGGTCTCTCAGTAGCTGCCATCAGCAATGAGCTCTACGTTGTCAACGAGGAGTCCATTGTTGCACTCAGTCTTTTAACCATTTTCTGGGCTGTTGGGCACTACGCTGGACCTGGGTACGCATCCTGGGCGCAAGGCCAGACCGACAAGATTAAAGGCATTCTGAATGCTGCTCGGGAGGATCATACACAGGCGGTTAAATCGCGAATTGAGAACGTCAAGGACCTTGGCGGTGTCATTGACATTACTAAGACTCTCTTCGAGGTTTCGAAGGTGCGTAGTTTTTGATGTTATGGGAGGGAGCCTATCCGCTGGACCGATTAGTATTAACAAACTGATAGGAAACCGCACAGCTCGAGGCTAAGGCATACGAGCTGGAGCAGAAGACTGCTATTGCCCACGAGGCAAAGACTGTTTTGGACTCCTGGGTACGTTATGAAGGTCAGGTTAAACAAAGGCAACAACGAGAACTTGCCGAGTCCATCATTGCCAAGATCGAGAAAGAGCTTGAGAATCCCAGGGTCCTCAAGCAGATTCTGGACCAGAGTGTGGCTGATGTTGAGAGTAAGTTCTACTTTCCGCTGTGTAACTAGAAATACAGCTAACTATAGTTAGGGATTGTTTCACAAAAGGCATAACTGCCACAACCTATCTCCTTTACAAGTCAACTCAATGTTACATAAATCTGTGCAATAGTGAACCTGGTTCAATAGATTACCTTTCAGTCTCTGAGAAGGAGCCTCTTTTGAGATTGTTCAAATTCGCAGTCATTTTAAGAAACCTAAACAAACAGATCTGCAATAAAACTAACTCCATCCCATAGCTAATAACGCCTTCGCTCTAGAGTTACGCCAAATCACTTCAAGAAATACTCAGATTCCTCTTGCCAGAGGCACGGCCGAGGCAAATGCAATATAAATTATCCAACCTCAATCAACGGGCGACCCACCATTCCGATATGCCCACAAGCGACTAAAATCCTTCACCTTCGGCCGTTTAGCAAGTAAAATCGATCTGGCTCTTGCAAGCGAGACGGGAGAAACCGGGCTATTGACATCTTCCACGATAGCACCATTCACGCCATCCTCCTCACCTCCACTCATCAGACTCTCGATCATCGCCTCCCTTGCCCTTTCCGCGGCTCCATCGCTCGTAAACTTGACCTCCATCTCCATGAATTCGTTTGTCTCAAGAACGCGCTTATCCGCGCCCAGCGGAAACATACTGTTGAGGTAGTGCTGATTTAACATGTGTCCAGTTCCTGGCCGCGTAAACACTCGACCCATGTACCGATTTCTCATTCGGGTAAAGCTGAGGACGCCCCATCTAGCAACGAAGTCACCATCGTCGGCGTAGTGTTCGATATGGCGGATAGCTTTGTCGTGTGGACTGGAGCTGCCCTTTTCTTGAGCTGCACGCATGGAAGCGAAGCTGCGGTGCGGGTTGTTGAAATGGTTTGCGGCATTGCCGAACGTGTAGATTTCAAGTTTCTGGAGGAGGTCTTGGGGAACTGTGGAGTAGGGGTCAGAAATTTGTATCTAATTTGCAAACGGTTTATATTCGCTACTGACGTTCATCCAGAAGCCAATCTAAGATCAATCCGCCTTCTATACCGCCTTGACTATGCAAGATCAGGATGACTTTCTTGTGGTTCTCGTTCAGTAAGCATTCCTTGACCACAGCATACGAGTTTCGGATGTCGTTCGTTGGATAGCAGAAGTTGCGTTCGACGATACACTGGACGAGGTCGAAGATGAACCCGGATGTACGGTTGTGGACGCCTTCTACGGGACGTCGGAATGTGAGTGCTAGACGATTCACATTGCTTTGTAGCCAATGTTTTCTATCAAACGAGGTCAGAGTTTGGTAATCCATGAGCCAAACTCAACGTACCCAACAGCGACTCCGTTTAGGAACACCCAATACTCATCGTCATGCTTCGAGTCGGATCCAAGATCGACTGTCGATTTAAGAGTATCCTCCGAGCCATTCAATATCCTACTGACGCCGGCGGTGAGCAGCAAAACAGCTGCAACATAGAGTGCGAACAGTCCGAATGGAAGTATAACGCATAATGGTAACGAGATGAGGAAGACGAATTGTAGAATGAAAAGGAAGAGATGCAGGCCCATACATATCAGATTCGGCACCGAAGGATACAACTCATCCAAATCTCCCGACACCCAGTTGTCCCATGGAAGGATGACACCAACAACGGACCATGAGTTCGCGAAAAATAGAAGTGTATCGCTCCAGCATAGCCCTAGTGGGTTACCAGTGTAGGGAAGCGGTTGGGCATTTGATGTACCTAGTTCGGAACGAAGGATCGTGACGGCCATTTTCAAGTGTTCTCACAGCGACTGTATCGGGTCTGGAATAAGTGTTTCAATATCATTATGGCCCCCTCGGGTGTGGCAGGCCCAAACATATATGATCAGACGGAAAGGCGCTGTCGCAAACACCGTGTTTTAGGAAAAAGGCAAATCTCATCACAGGCAGCTACCAAGCAGGGTCCATTGCTGGACAATGGTGTAAGCCAATCGAATCTTATTCATGGAGGGTTGGAGAGCTTGGCCATGGGGTCGGGAAGACCGCAGTAGCCAGGGCAATACACCATCTTCACCGTCTAAGTGCCAGCCCGCGTGCAGTGTGACGGTCAGGTCCCGGGATACGATCGTCGCGGTGCTGACAGGCGGATGGGGTGG
Organism: Hysterium pulicare CBS 123377; assembly: GCA_000467715.1. Lineage (NCBI taxonomy): Eukaryota > Fungi > Ascomycota > Dothideomycetes > Hysteriales > Hysteriaceae > Hysterium > Hysterium pulicare. Next base: position 124,038 of record AJFK01000563.1, read on the forward strand.
CTGAAAACATGGTTACACAATCCATTGCTTCTGTATACGGGTGAGGAAATTGAGTGGCTTTGTCCAAGAACTCCCAAGAATGGAGAACTCCGTCTAAGACATTGCAGCTGAACATCATCATGAGAAGCTGAAAATATATGGCATAGATAAGGAAGAAAGAGTCAAGTTTGTTTGGCATCTTCAGATGTTTACGTTCGAAGAATGATGTATTCGAGGCGTTCCCTCGTGCTTACTTACAGATTGGTTTAATTTAGAAGCATGCCACTAAACCATATTCTGCATTTGAATAGGATCATCTGCCTTCTGCCGCTGCGAACTCCGCCTTTAAGGCTGTGAACCCCAACATCCTTTCTAGCAATGATTCGCGCTTTGAGCGACTCATCATGGGGCCGATTCAAGATTTCTTGAGATGCTTTTGTTTGGACGCCTTAAACCAACTTTATGAATTTACCAACCAATGATCACAATTTAGTCTGCGTGTGTCTTAGATGTCAGTGACTCCTATCAAAGTCTTGCCTTTTCTTCTGTTTCCAAGAGGAATTCCATCTTTGCTTTCCAAGCCTGGGCTGCCTCCTCACTGAAAGCATTTCCGTCGCACGATGCGCCAAAAGTGATGATACCTTCAGAATCCGTTGAACTGCCGACTAGAAACTCGTTGTCTCTTGCTCTTACCCCAATTCTTACACTCCTAAAATCTGCTGCGAAGTCCTTTCCACCGTCAAGATCGCCCAAATCGTACGTGCCAGGTTTGAAGAAAGTCGCAACTGATCCAACGGAGCTAACACCATTTGTTGCACCAAATTGACTCGTATTCGCTGGATATGCACCCTGAGGATTAGCTCCTGTCTTGCGGTGCGGTGGAAGTTTGCTCTCGATCCGTTCAATCTGGGAAAGATACCCGCTCGCCAACAACCGTCCTGGACTATGTTCATCGAAGCTAATGTTGACCTCATTTGACTTCAGTCTTTTCTGGTAGACACGCAGTTGCCGATTTGCCTGGCGAGCTGCCAACTTGAAGCGTTTCTCTACCGGGAGTGCTGATGATAGGAATGGCATCACGATCCCATCGCTAAATGCCAGCATGCAAGAGTCCAAGGGACCGGTATAGCCAAAGAATAGTCTTGGGTTGAGGGGAAATGAGGCAGCGAAAGGACGACGTTCGGAGAGTGGGATGTTGGGATGACGAGCCTCCTCTAACTCCATCATGGCAAGACCGACTAGTGCAAAACATCCAGCCCCTATACTAACATTTGCCTCCCGGGCAAGCTTCATCAGGCGTTCGGAAGCACTTCGACTTAGAGATGCGCTGCATTGGAAAGAATTCATGGGTGGTTTTCGCTCTACTCCGTAGTCAAAGACCTTGTCGTACGTCGGAGGAAATAGAGTGGCCTCTGATAATCTCTGATCCCGTCTGAGTGGGTTGACAAAGCTTTGGGGAAATGTACGTTTCACATGGCGGAGAATACGCATTATAGCCCAAAACCAGCGTTGTCGGGCACGATTTCCGGAGATGGGAGGATATAAATCTTCTTGCGCAGGTGGAAGGCGTGATGCTATATTCTCCTCGGACTTGAAGAATTTGATATCTTTTTCGAGGTTTGATAGAGGCATATTGAGTATTCGGATTAAATGGGATATCCAATGATACATTGACAAGCCGTCGGTGATCTGGTGAGCTGCCACAATCAAAAGACGAAGCTGTAACCTTCCAGTAGGCCCTAGTTCCAGTGGCAGAACGAACAGTTGGCTCAAACCCACCGAGGGATCCACGAGTCTTCCTGTGTTCAGGCAGTGACGATAAATATCATTGCTGTCGACGCTTTTGTAGTAATCATCAATAAAAACAATCGATTTCGATGCTCTTTCAGTCACCTCCTGATCGTCCTGCGCAAGTTCAATTGCAAACTCTCTCTCTTCAGAGGTATTGGCTTGCTGTATTTTTGCCATGAGTAAAACATGCTGAAGACGCAGACTGGCCCAGGCTAAAAGTATACGTTTGCGAAGGTCTTCGGTACTCAACCTGCTGCGAATCTCGAGTGTGAGGAGTGCATTAACATCTGCTCGACCTCCGTAGTCGACGCCGTCAGTGTCGAAGGACAACTCAACTAGGCCTAGGCGTCGTCTGTACACTTGACTGCCATTAATGTCTCTATGCCATGCGTGGTAGTCATTCGCATATTTTGCTAGCCAATGATTTGGAGCTCGTTGCGACATGTTACAATGCCTAAAGTATGTGCAGAGAAAAGAATGTTGGAACGTGACAATCATTGATGTAGGTTCGGCACGATTGGTTCGGCTAGCCAGGGTCTGGCACTAATCTAGGAATAACTAAGTGCCCTCTACCTTCGGCTCAGTTCCATTTGGAGCATGTATCACAAAGGCATGTACATGTTCATTCGGACGGCATCGTTACATAAGACTATGTCTCTACCTAGGCGACCACGACTTGGTGTTCTGCCCTCAAGTAATTCTAGCCCGCCAAACTTCCCCAACATAGTACCAAATGCTCATAAAAGTCCTGAGTCTGAACTTTATACTTGGCACGGGGAATTTACTGATATCATAGACAGGATATGAATCGTACGACTCCAATTTGTGCTTACTCCTCTCCATCTTCCTCCGCCACCGTCTCTCTCTCCTCAACATCATCCTCAAAGGTGTTGTCCGGTACGGAGTACAATCTTAGGAGAGACTTGTTGGGATCCTTGACCAACACATACTTTCCTTCCTCCATCTTGAGACACATGTCTACTATCGTACGAACAATACCCCAGCCATTGTTAAGGTTCAAAGCCATCTGGTTAGCGAAGTCTCGAGGTTTATTTGTAAGAACACCAAGAATCACATGATCGTTATTGTTCTTTGGGTTCGTACGAGAAACGAATCTAGATAAGAAGTCAGTAAGAGATCCTTATGATTTCCAAGCGAAGAGAAATAACATACCCAAGTTTCATCGTGTCGGCCTTTGCCAAGATACTTTGAACAGCCCATCTGGCCAGCTTGCAACTGTTGTTCTTCATTTCAGTGGCTAACACCGCACCTCGTTGACTGGCTAATTTTAAGCGCCAATCTAGGGCACCACCGCTGCCCTGAGCCTTGTTGTCAAATTCGTTTAATGCCTTGATCGTCATGTAGTGATCTTCCCCGTTGATGTTGTTCTTGACAACAGCATCAAGCTCCGTTCGAACGACCAAATGGAGCGGCTCCTGATCCCGTTCCAGAGACAGATCGAAGCGGCGGTATCGATAAGCTTTTGAAGCTGGCGGATCTGTTTCTACTTCCTCGTTGTAGAAAGGGTGCTCATGTGTCATGTTGAGCTTATTAGTCTGTGATTCGACGACGACCTGAAGAGGGAAGACATTATTGATGTGTGTTGCCTCCATCATAAGTGCGCCAGGGCTGTTGATGGAGTCTTTGTTGCCTTCTGAAATCTCTAAAGGAGCATCAGTGGCATTCTCATTGACAGTCACCATATCCAAGTTTGAGTTCTCCCGCTTATCAATGAAGACTTTGTTCCCTCGTCGGGATATGACCAGATCCCAAGAATATACCGATTTCGTGGCACACATCAGCATCGATAGAATGTTATCAGTTGCGAAGATGGTTGCCTCATCTTTCTCCGCTAGCTCCTGTATAATGGGATCGCTCGAAGTAGTGACATTGTACGCTGCTCGTTCCAGTACATTGAGTTTCCTCTCTGATGTTTTGGCGCCTGGCTGTTTATCATATGTCCGATCATAGTAGTAGAGAAAGCCGTAGCTGTCAAGATCCTCGCCTTCGCCGGTTTCAAGGTTCAACTTTGCAAGGCGTGCGAAATCGATCTCTTCAAGGACAGCCCAGTCTGGCTTAACGGCGACAGATGCATCCCGATTGCGCTGTGGCTTGTCATCTCTCCAGCCAAACCGTCTTCCTCCACGGCCACCTCTTCCACCGCGGTTATCGTAAGTTTGACCTCGACCGCCTCCGACACGCTGGAATGTGCCTCTGCCACCCCTTTGCGTCTGGCCACCTCGTTGTCCTCGCCCGCGGAAGACTGTGCCACCTCCCCGGCCAAATCCTCGTGTTCTAGCTGAAGTGCGAGTATTGTCTACCACTGAGAATGTTGCTTCTTCTTCCGCAGCTTGAATGGCGAAAGGGTTGTTCTGTTGATTTGCCCCGTAAACTTGTTGGTCTATTTAGACTCTGTTAGCCGTACGCAAACAAATCGAATTATACAAATTCACTCGTACCCCTATAGTTCCTTCCACCATATTGCTGTCGTCCTCCTCGTTCACGATCTTTGCCCTCGGTCCAATCTGCCATACGGCCTAGTTTGTCTGCTTTTGAATATGGCGCATATGGAACGCCTTCGAGCATGGTTTCGGTGGAGACTGGTGGGCCCCAGCCATCACCGCCTGGTAACGTAGAAACAAGATCTAAAAGTGAAGCGGGAGCCATCTCGAATAGTTCAGCTGAATTGTCTTGGTGATGTTCAAATATGACCCTCTTTTTCATTGCGTAAGTGGGCGCGAAAAATATCGGCGTATCGGCAGCACTTTTATCCGCTGCCCCTCAATGAACGACAGTCACGATGCTCTCGTTTTCCTTTCCGTGCTTTACTTTTTTTTCACAATTGCTTTTCCTTTTCTTCAGACCCATCATCTTCTCTGTATACGTTGTTCGAATGCGGGACCATGGCTACATTAACAAATCCAGGTCATTCTGACGTTAAGAATGGACTTTGAAATCTTGGTCCACGTTTCAGCGCCCACTACCCGCACCGGCGATGATCGTTACCGTGCTGAAGCTGCTGCTTACTTCGATTTCGAAACTGGTGATGCGGTTCCAGTTAAAGAAAGGGACCGGAGGGGCAGGGAGAGTCTTGCCAACCAGTCCCTACCCAACCTCACAGGAAAAGATTTGGTCGTAGCCAGCCAGGATGTCCTAAGGCCGAACTCTAAAGGAATCCGGTTAGGAAGATCTATCCTAAATGGATCCACTAGTCCTGCACAAGAGGGCGAATTCGCCGCTACAACCAGTGAAGAATCTTTTGGAAGCTTCCCGTCGACCGTGTCATATGCCGGACGGATAGAATACCCACTTTATTCCAATGACCTTCCATCATCAGACTCGGACAGGTCAGATTCAGATTCATCAAGACCGAGGAGCCGGATCGAGCAACTAGAACTTCTACAGGCTCAATGGAAAAGACAACAGAAGCTGGACTCAAGTGTAACTCGCTCCAAAATGAAATCGGGTGATCAACCTGCAATTCTTACTCCAGTAAAATGTGGTGCAGACTTTTTGCAAGAAACTCAATTAGCGACAAATGCCTTGGAGAGTCTAATCTATAATAGCACAACTGTACCTTGGAATAGAAACCCTATGACGCCGTCGGCCCGTGGAGGAAGCAAACCACAAGATACGTCGTCGCTACAGTGCTCAGGTCCTGAGAAATTGAATACATCAACACGCACACATCTGGACCTGCCGTCTCAAAGTCCCAAACCACCATCTCGGGCTTGTCATGGAGACTACGCCGTGAACAATGCGACTGAAAATGTGGTGTCATTTCCTGTGTCAAGTCCTCTACCAAAAAAGGGACTCGAGAATGCTTGCAATGCGGTGCCGGAGAGGCCCCTCGCAGCACATGGTAGCTCAAACGATGTCAGAGTCCTGGAGTCCGCCGGGATTTTAGGCGATAACAAGGAGCACGATACCGAGGGCCAGCCATTACTTCCCCGAGCTGAAGATCCAAGCCAAGAAATTAAAGGATCGCAGACAATGTCCTTAGAGTTTGGACTTCTTCCTACTGAAGTTTTCCCTCCTGGTCCAAGTGCCTCCTTAACGAAGCCTTCTATGCTCCCTTCGCAAAGTACAAAATTACTGGATGCGATAAAACAACAAAATCAAGGCCGCTTTCAGCCCAAACGAGTGTCGAGAGCTTTAGATCCAGATGAACGCGGCTACTGGTTGCTTGAGACTGAAGGTTGGTCCGAGAAGATCCAGCTTGAATTCTGGCACACTTTGAGTGAGTATGTCAATACCGGACATTTTGGCTGGGGGATTACTTTGCACAGAGAAGTACCGCATGGAAGTATACATGGGCTTGGGAAGATCCGCCTTTACTGCTGGGCTGAGCTTATTGAGCACACGTATCTTTATCTTTGGCTTTGTAGTTCGGGGAAAGTCGCAGGTGCTAGCCTACGGTGGCTTGATGCCGATAACCTTGTGGTCGTAGAGATGACTTGAATCGAACAGGAGTCCATCTTCCTAGCTCCGTCAAGTGCGGGACGTAATCTCAAATTTATTTAAATGCTTTATAGGATAGCAGATCTATGTAGATTAATAGACAATTGAAGTACAACTTCCTGTTATGAATTTGCGTGAATGTTTGATTTGTGCTTGGCGGGTGGAGTCAGGCTAGGGCTTGACGCATGTGCTGAAGCCACGCTGCAGGGGCCAGGCCTCCCTGCGTATCGCAGTTCACGCAATAAGGAATTGGCAACCACTTGTCAACTTCAACATGTTGGAAATGTAATCCGAATCGACGAGCGTCTACCACAATGTCCAAGAACAATGCCGGAGAAGCGCAAGCCCTGTCACGCTCGGGCGCATATAGTAAACTTTCAAGAGCTGACCAGCCCGACCTGACCGACGACGACGACGACGGGTTCGAAGATGGGAGACCGTCTTCAGAGCTGGCACAAAATGACCAAGATATTTTGGAAGAAGAGGATGAGAGGGAGCGGCTCCTAACGGGGAGAGCTGGATCCCGTATGCCTGCACTGGTTAACAGTGAAGGCCAGGTCAAAATCGGGAAGCGAGAGAAGAGGAAACTCAAAAGAGAGGCGCGACGAGGACGGAAGAGACATGGTGCCCAAGGAGAGGAAAGCGCGCTCATGTATGAAATGGAAGAAGGCGTGGGGTCCTCCGATTCTGGGTTATCAAGGCATTCTTCCGAGTCTGATGAGAAGAGATTAGCGGACATATCAGCCCAGCGCAAGGCAAGTGCACATGAAGTACATCTTGCCAGAGAGAAAGCTCATTCTGTGTTATAGTCCCGCCGAGGGCGTATATGCAGACGCGTTTGCATATACATATCCATCATCATCCTGTTTATCATCATCCTGCTCGTCGCATATCGAGCTTCAAACCGCTCCCGATTCACAAGTACGGCGATTCTACGGTCCAATGGCACTTCGATGTTTGCTCCTACAACTATCTTGATCTCCCTAGACGGCTTCCGCGCCGACTTCCTCTACCGTGATCTCACGCCTACCTTGAATAAGTTCATTCAGAATGGGATATCACCGAAGTACATGCTTCCAAGCTTTCCCAGTGTCACGTTTCCCAACCACTACACCATGGTAACAGGTCTATATCCCGAAGCTCACGGCATCGTGGGGAACAGTTTTTGGGATCCGTCCCTGAAGAAAGAGTTCTACTACACGGACAATGATCGGAGCCTGCAGCCATTCTGGTGGGGCGGCGAGCCAATTTGGTTGACTGCCGAGAAACAGGGTGTTCGAACTGCCATACACATGTGGCCTGGATCCGAAGCACATATTGGAAGCATTGAACCTGCACATGTGGATAAATATAACGGCTCCGAAATACTGCCATTGAAAGTGAACAGGATCCTTGAACTGATAGACTTGCCCGGCCCAGATAGCCCTACGGCGAAGGCGAACCTGCCTCGACCTCAATTAATAGCAGCCTATGTCCCCAACGTAGATGCGGATGGTCACTTGTATGGTCCTAATAGCACCGAGATTCGGCAAACTATAAGGAATGCGGATAGCATGCTTGAAGCCATTTTGCACGGCCTCCAGGAGCGCAATCTGACGGACATAGTCAATGTCGTGGTAGTTTCAGACCACGGTATGGCTTCCACGGATGTTGAACGAATGATACAACTTGAAGACTTGGTGGATCCAGATGAACTAGAGCATGTTGACGGATGGCCACTTTATGGATTACGCCCGAAGAATCCCAACGATCTCGATCGCTTGCATCAACAACTACTAGACAAGGCCAAAGACAATCCAAATATTGAAGTCTATCTTCGTGATACAGATATGCCAGAAAGATATCACTTCAGTCAGAATGAACGGATTGCTCCGCTATGGATAGTACCGAAAACAGGCTGGGCCATTGTCACGAAACAAGAGTTCGACATCGAGGAAGCGAAACAGAATGGAGATGTATACCATCCACGAGGTCTCCACGGTTATGATTTTGAACATCCTCTTATGCGAGCTATCTTCATTGCTAGGGGACCTGCTTTCCCACATAAGCCCAACAGTCGGGTTGAGCCCTTCCGTAAGGATTCTATTCACAGTTTAATCATGGATTGTGCTAACCATACGATCAGAAAATATCGAGCTGTACAACATTGTATGCGATTCCATCGGCGTATCCCCAGCCCCTAACAATGGTACGCTGCGTCTACCCTTAAAACCCGTCGGACTGCACTCAGATCCCGAAACACCTTCCAATCAAACGCCCCCTGACCCAGTTGATTCTGCTGCAAACTTGGTGACCTCGACCACTGTCCCAACATTGGCAAGCACATTGGCGTCAACTTCAGGCAATGAAGAAGGCATGTCGTCGAGCCCAACATCAATCATATCATCGACCACCAGTCCGTCCTCAAATGCCCCATCACAGTCCCCAACTCCCAATAGTCAGTCTTGGTGGGAATGGGTTACCGATAAAGTCGACGACATTGAAGAGTGGGTTGACGACTTGATTAATTCCCACGAGAAGCCTCCGAATGGAGGACATGGAGGTGGGAAATCTTAAATAGAAAGGAGCTTTAGAAGGCGTTTTGGTTGTCTTGAATTACGCTAAGTCCATTATTGATACCCTCCAAACCTCATGTATTATTACTTACCCACTTTGTTCACGATAATCCACTGTGCCTACGAACACAACGCAGATCTTAAGTGTTTCGTATTATGGCATGATCTACTACATGTCATGTATTCGCGACAAGCTTCGGAACCAGATCCTGGCCCATCTAATATCGTGACTAGCTTACCCCAGATCCCAATGAGCTGGTCTCTGATATTACTGCATCACAAGCCAATACCCTATTAGGCTAATAACTGCAACTAGGGCATAGCGCAGACGATTTTCAATATCGAACAGTACTTCAGCACACTGATCCACCTTGGATACATTATACCAAGCTCTTTTGAGTCCTAATAATCATTCTCCGCAAATCGACACTTCGCTAAAAGCACGCTAATAATATGAATGAGTGAATGCCGAATGGAGTGCAAACCTCGAAACGGCCCAATCTCAACTGCATATTCAATTGCAGATTCCCCAAGCTATGGTGTCATTCACGAGCCTGAAGTCATTTCATATGATGGATCCTACGCTATTGATCTAGATTTCAAGGAGTACAGGGGTGTCAATATTCGTCGTCCTGTGGAAACCTTTGGCTGTAGAGGTCCAGAAGGTATCTATTCCAAACAATACCTTCTGAATAACCTCAAGGGTGTCAACTGGCTTTTAAGCCTTGTACACAGTCTCAATCGGCTCTGGAGGTAGGTAGTAAAGCAGGTGGTAGGCGCAGACCCACCCTCCGAGAACGACGAATTATGACACCCCTTGTGGAGTATGCAGTTAGTCAATTTCAATTCTGCTGGGCTAACAAGCTATATAACAAGCCCGCTTCTCAAGGGGGCGTGAACTTCAACTCTTAATCTCGTCTCTTCGCGATTTGTGGAGCCATTCTTTTTATTGAAAAACCATCTCATTGATTGAAAATGTGGGGATCTCTTCTTTTCGTATCTTTGTCTGCTTCTGCAGCAGCATTACCAGCAGGCGGTCTTCATATTTCAAGTATCCGCCATCGTTATACCACCGAGAAGGGAGTCGTCAAGCCCGAGATTCTGACCCTCTTCAACAACACCCTCAAGAAATACTCCTCAACCCACGTTCTCAAGTCGTTCGAAGGTCTCTCAGATCTAGTCTCGAAGCGCGCAGTCTCTGCAGCAAACGATCCACTGCAGGACCAATGTGATGGGACTAATGATGTGCTTTACTACGGACCCATTCAAATCCGGAACAAGACCTTCACGATCGACTTCGATACAGGCTCGTCCGACTTCTTTGTTCCCGGACCTAGTTGCGGAGCTTCTCAAGGTTGTGCGGGAACGACCAAATATGATTTAGGTGGGAAAGATCTCGGAAATACCACTTCTGTGACATATGGATCTGGCGCTGTTTCTGGGCATAATTATCTGGACACTGTCTCCTTTGGAAACTTGACTGCGACTAATGTCAATATCGTTGCTCTGTCTAATGCACGCGGTTTCAGTGATTCAATATCGGAGGGTCTGATGGGTATGGTATGTTGTGATCATTTCTGTTTGCCTTGATCCTGTTAGAAACACATATTTGTGCAATGAGTAACTCTGGTATCGAAATAGGGATTCAGCAAAATCGCCAAATCTAAACAACCCACCTTCGTTGAGACGCTCATCAACAACGGCCAACTCACCGACAAGCAATTCTGCTTCTACCTTGGGCGCTGCGGCGACAAGACTGGCCCGAACAGCGAACTGACTATTGGTGGCCGCGACTCAAAGAAGTATACTGGGGAATTCACCACCGTTCCCGTCAAGAGCAAAGATTACTGGCGTCTCAACATCGATGGTGTATCCACCACCGGTATCAACGTCAACGTAACAGGAGACGCCATCATCGATACTGGAACTACATCTCTTGTCCTAAATCCAGCGTACGCAACGCCGTTGAATGAGGCCATGGGAGGCATCCCGCTTTCTCTTGGAGGAAGTGGTAATCTACAGATCACTGCATACGGTTCGTATAAGGCGCCTTTTAATTTCCGTGATTCCCCCAATTCGAATATAGCAAGCTAATACCAATTCCCTTTTCAACAGCTGTCAGCTGCAACGCAACCAGCAGCATAACCCTCAAATTCGGCGGCAAGCAATTCGCAATCAACACCAAAGATCTCTTCCTTGGCACCGTCGATCTTGGCTTCGCTGAACTCCTCGGCAACCAGCAACTCATCGATGCGGTCAAAGGAACTGGTATAGGTAAAAGACAAGCCCTGCCCACGGGCCAGATGTGTCTCTCTGCTGTGCTGCAGGCGGACGTCGGATCAACCATGAATCCACCTGTGGCTAATTTCAATATTGTCGGGGATACGTTCTTGAAGAATTGGTATTCTTGCTTCAGTTATGATGCGGCTAACGGACAGCCTGCTGTTCTGTTTGCTAAGTCTGTCTAAAATGGGTAGGCTTGGCGGTAAAAGGGATTCAACTTTCGATAGAGCAATCCGACAGTCGCGAAACCGTGGCTTGATGAGGTAGATGATCATTTTAGAACTTTAGTATATTGAGAGTAGAAGGCGATGTTTATTTGCCTGGATACTCGTCCAAAGCAGTTGGGCTTATTATATACAAATTCCATATCCCTTTTCTACAGAATGTCTTCTATCGGACCCTATTCCGGCTCCTGATCCTTCCATTTCTCCCTAATGCTATCTACATCGATATCACAGACCCTCGCCCTCTCCACAATAGCCTTGCTCTTTCCCACCACAGGAACATCAATCATCTTCCCCTCCAGCGTCCAGGCCCCTCTCCCTGCCCTATTGGCCTTCTCATCCGCAACTACGACCCTCACCGCCCACTCCAACTCCTTCTCTCCAGGCGAAAACGTCCTCTGGCACACCTCAATCTGACTCGGGTGAATAACTTGCTTCCCATTAAATCCTAACCCCTTCCCATTCAAACACTCCTCTTCTAACGTTTTCTGTCCCTGCGCCCCGGCATACGCAGTACATACTAGATCAATTGTGGAGGGCAACTCAGCGGCGCGGGCTGCGGTTGCGATTGCGGACCGTGCATACAGGAACTCAGTTAGGGAGGGGGATCGTGTGAGGGACAAGTCTAGTGCGAAGTCTTCGGCGGCGAAGACGAGACCGCTAAGGTAAGGGGAGGCTGCGCAGATGGACGAGAGGTTCTGGATTGCTTTTGCGGACTCGATGAGAGCAATTATCTGGACTGGTTTCTGGTTCTGTTGTGACGGGGAGACCTTCGAAGATGTGCTGGTGGGATGTCGGTCTGGGAGTGTGTGTCGAAGGACATCGGTGAGGAAGTGGAGGTCGGAAGCAGACTGGCATTTGGGAAGGCAAATTGAGTCGAGGTTTGGCGCTTTGAGCTGTTCTCACATGCTTCTATTAGTGACCAATTCTATGCGCCTCGAATATGATTAGATTGTGAGATAACGGCTGTAGACCACATACAACTTCCTGTAAATCATCCAATGCTAGGCCACTCTCTACAGAATTGATTCTGACACATTGCTCCTTTATGCCCTCTGCTCTGGGCTGGTGTAATAGCTCTCTAAGATTCTGTCTTGCTTCTACTTTCTTGCCTGGAGTGACGGAGTCTTCGAGATCGTAGGCTATACAGTCTACTTTTAGGCCACGGGATTTGTCCAACATTTTCTTGGAGGAGCCCGGCACTAGGTGGATTTGTTAGAAGAAGTGAATTGGAAGCTTGACATATGACCTACCGTACATAAACGCGCGGCGTATTATTGGAACTGCCATGATTCTACATAAGTCTGAAGACAGAATGTGCAAGATGAAGAGGCCAGCAAAGAGATATATGAAAGCAATTGGAGCACTGTATTATTGACGTGAGAAGCATGGCCGAGGAACGATGAAGCTCCCCCGCGATTAGAGCTCTACCTAGCTACCGAAGAAACGCCGACCGACCCTGAAACTACGAATAGTAAGCAACTGTAGCTTCAACACCATGACAAGAACATCGCAGCTATCACCAATAAACCATGGAGACGGCACAAACACAGCCTGCTCCGGGCTCCTTGAGCTGGAGATTGAGTAGTCATCCTATCACCCTTCTCACGTTTCTTTTCTTCAGAGTGTGTACGTATTGCTTTCCTCTTTTATCATATGCTAGCCTACTCTAAGATTGATTGCTAATTTTTGTATAGCTAGCCTACTGGTATACCTCTTTGGACTACGACTATTTACGAGTAACTTGTACGTTCTTATCTTCCCAACCAAACACCAAATCGTCCGCCCGACAACACCCTTGCCACTCGATACTTCGATACCGCACATCCTTCCTACCATCAAACTGACCTTCATCGATCCAGCGTCCTAATCTTCATAATCACAATCCTCCTCCTCGCATCCGATTTCTACTACCTCAAAAATATCGCTGGTCGTCGTCTCGTTGGACTGCGCTGGTGGAATGAAGTGGACACCTCCAGCGGAGACTCCAGATGGGTATTTGAATCCGCCGATCCAGAGACCCGAGTCATCAATGCCACAGACAAGAGGTTCTTTTGGATAGCACTATATGCACAGCCCGTGCTATGGATCTTATTGGCGATCGTGGCTGTGGCGAGCTTGGAGTTCATTTGGCTGACGCTTGTTGGTGAGTTACTACTCTTTTTCGTCTTCGTGAGCAAGAAGAGGAGCAATGGGAAAGGATAGTGTCGAAATATAACAGAATTTGAAAAGTAGTAACTAATCATGGGCTATAGTCATCGCGCTCATTCTTACAATTACTAACACACTCGCCTTCTCTCGTTGCGACAAGTTCGGCCAGGCATCTGGCTTTGCTTCGAGCGCTGTCTACTCGTCCGGCTTGGCGAGGAATCTTGCTGGCGGTGTAGTGAGCAGCTGGTTCAGGAGATGACAAGTTGGATGATCGAGCAATCAAATCAGATGAGGCTGAGTTTCCTATTTCAGCTGCGGAATTGGGTGCCTTGTGACCTTGGAACAGTACCGAATGAGCATGTATGAGTAAGAAATAGTTTACCGCTGAAATATTAAACGTTTTCACAAACAGATTATTTCTATATACCCGAAGGGATTTGTGTAATGGGACTTTAGTTCAGATTATTACTGTAGTGGATGACAGCTATTTTCAGCCGAATATAATTTGAGCATTCAGATTGTTTCGTCTATGAATTAATACCCAACCATCAAATTTAGGTAGGACTAAACTTCATGAAATCCTCCAAAAGACTAAATCGTCCATCTACGAAGTGAAGTCCACCCACCCATTAGATGAATCGCCTAGCGTTACTCCTACCAACTCTTTAAACTCTCGTTCATTATCCTCCCGCTAATCGTTAGATTGACAAGAACTCTCCCGCAGAATCTCTGCCTGATCGCCCTGACCCCGCAAGTCCTCGGCACTCTCCTCAGGCGAGTTCTTGTCATCAACGCTCTTCTCTGGTCTTCCCGGTGGCAACAGAAACTGCGAAGCATCAAACGGGCTCGCAGATGGGGCACTAATAGGAGATTGCGCTGATGTAGTGACCGGGACCGGGGCTGGGACAATCTGACTCGGCACAGCCAACGACCTGTCAAGAATCTGAAAAACGCTCATGTAATTGATACTCCAGTACGCCTCACTCATCGCTGCGGGCTGCGTTGCGACAAATTGCTCGCAGCTCTGCAAAGGGGTCAAGCCGGCAATTTGCGAGCATTGACCTTGGCCGTAGGTGTTGCCCGCATAGGCGCCGCAGAAGGTCGTGTCGAGAATGATAGTGTGGTTGAAGAAATACGAGTCGAGGTTGCAGGTTGGGGAGGTCTGGTACATGGCGGCTGGAGGACCGAAGGTCAAGGGTTCGGGAATGTTGGCGGCGATTGTGACGGGGATGTGGCCGCGGGGGAAGAACCAGATGGATATGTTTTGCGGGGTCCATTGCATGGCGTAGACCTGAAGATGATTGTCAGTCATTGGTGCTGTGGGTCTTGATGGGGGAGTGAGGGTTTCCAGATAGGAGAAGAGATTGCTTACGCCTCCTCCATTGGAGTTGAATCCAGCACCATAATTAGCTGGATCGTTCAACTGTGTACCGCAACCAAGATTTTCCCCTTCGGTAGAGCAATCGTTGTGTATGAGTGATCCGGTCTGGACGGTGTTTGCGCTGAAACTACAACCCGGTCTTGTGTGTAGAGAAGCCAAGTTAGTCACAGCATCATTGACGCCTTCAAGAATGTCTGTTAGTAGTTAGCACTAGCCCTGTCTCCCATCACACCACATAGATGCAATGAGTAACTTGAAAACGAACCAATCTCCCCATTCTGTGGCCAATTTGGACCAAGAGTCCACCAAGCAGGCCAAACACCGCATCCAAATGGCATGTGATTCAAGTCGAGAATGAAAAGACCATATGTGTAGCTCGCTTTACTCTCGAGTCGCACGCTAGGACGGCCGGTTCCGTTTAGTGGATACATGTATGTATGATCAGTGCCAATGTATATGGAGGTTGTGCTCGCGTTCAATAGCCCAAGGTACGTCGCAGTGGGGCCATCGACATAGTTTACGAAGCCGATGGTTGGATCAGGACCCTAATGCATTAAATAAGGAGGTGCCTATTTAGGAAAGGTGCGGTGATTCCTGAGACAAACCGTATAGAAGCTCATATCAGTGAAGAAGTTATTAGGACCATAAGTATGGACGAGTTCGTAGATTTGGGCATCGCTGGAAGTGACGAAGAGAAGGAGGATAGCACAGAAATTAAGAAGATATGAGAGTGTTTGCATGATTGTTAGCTACTGATTTCAACAGCAATATACACAACATAATAGTACAAGCTTGGGATTCACCAATGACAGGGGGCATGCATTTTTAAAGACAATTGAGACTTCGGACTTGTAGCTGTTTGGTACATTCCACAACATGCATGTGTACGACGTTAGGCCGCGCAGTACATTCCTGAAGCATGTGAAATAGAAAAGGCTTCAACGATCCAGAAGGTGTACATTGGTTGATATGCATGAGCTTGGATGGTTGAAGAGCACCAAACCGTGTGGAAATGCTAAAGAGAATGTCAACAGTGTTCTGGAACATCGAAAAGTGTCAGAACCATACTGTTACCTGCATATCCAAGCGTTTCCACAATTCCCTAGAAATTGTCCATCTCAACAAAGCGTTTTTGCGTGCCAGTAACCACCATCAAATCGGTTCAATCATTATTCCATTAACAAATGCCAAGGTCCAGGAGAAGTACTTCGAAAACAATACGTGGGGTACCCCAATTCTCGTAGCCAACATTCTTACCGCCAACTCTGCAACGACAAAAGGTTTCGTTATGCAATCCAGAGAGTCGGATCGGGTAGCGATTTGAATTCAAGACCAATTTTGTCGGCATGCCGAATTGTAGACAGCCGAACATCCCAACATCTAGATATGACGCGGAAGTGGCAACATCTCTCAATTCCTGCTTCCCATAATTCTCTGCTGTTGAGTCCGAGAAGCATTCGCCTCCTCTTGCTGTATAGTTCCGTTAGGGTCTTTCATCTTGTCGTCTGAGGTGTTCGAGAGTTGCGAATTCTGTTGCTGCTCAATTAATCGCCGTTCGCGGTTGAGCTCGTATCTGGCGATGTCCTCTTGAGTTAGAGTAATTGCGGTAGCTGGTCGGCGGAGCATGTTGATTATAAGATGTATTCGTAATTAGGAAGTACCTGCAATGGTGAGCGGCAGGTCTTGAACGAATGGTCAGTATGTTGCAAGTTGTGGATATTGGCGAAGGAGTAGTTGATGATATCGAATGGAATTGGTAGAACACTAAATATTAATATTAACCGGAGTTTAGTTGTTGCGATTTCGTGGTGAATGAAACCCTATGTTGGTGAAAGCGCTGTGGCGCGGCAATCTCCGTCAAAGCTCCGAGAAGACCTCTCCAAAAAGTTCATCATTAACGCTCCGCTTCCATCAGTCTTCAACCATGTATCAACGACGAGTCTGCCCTTCGATGGGCGCAATGAGGCGGCTTATTTGTCGTGACAGATCCGCCATATCCAATTGCCCCCAAAGATCGTTCCATGTTTCGTCAAGGCAGCTCGAAGACTCGAATAGCAACAAGACTCCTCCGAATCCAGGTATTCCCCCCAATTCGTGTCTGATAGCTCTCATAATATCTCACAAAACACTACTTTACTTTATATTCAAAGAATCTGACCCAATTGTAGCTCCCCGGGAAACTCGCACAACTCGCGCAGCCTCCGCCTTTCAAAAAATCAGCACTCTCCCCCGTCAACGCGCACCCGCAGGCCTCGCAGGAGGCATGTTCAGGAGCGGACAGCAGACCCAATCACCCTCTGGCTCCAATGCCACCCGCACATCTCCTAGCTACGCAACACGAGGAACACCCGTCCGGAGTCCACCACCTCCGGGCAAAATGGTGCGCGCACCTAACACACTTAAAATAACTAGGGTTTCTACTGAAGCCCCCCCCCAAACCGGAAGACCACCACAGCGGAGATCGCCATCAATACAAACCAATGCCACCAGGCCGGGTGGAGCACGCAGCTTAGGGGGTCGCCCGAAGGGAGGGCGAGGCGAAATCCGGCCTAAACGACGAGATTTCGCTGCGACTCGAGAAGAAGAAGAGACCGAAACTGTGGAAGACGAATTGTCAGATGGAATGGTCCAGCACCTTTTGAGGCTACAGAGGAAGGAGTGGGATAAGGTGCCCTATGAGCCTAGGTATTCGGAGGGCAGCAAGGAGGCAATGGAGTTGTTGGCTGAAGGGAAGAAATTATTTGCGGGAGAGAAGCCGGTGAAGAAGAAAGGTGCAATTGATTACATCTTGGGAATTCAAAATATGCATGGTGCATAGAGGGTATCGTTGGCCGCTGGAAATGCAAGTCAGATTTGTTCATGAAGTAGGCTGACATGTTCGTAGGATACATGTACAAACTGTACTTATAGATACTTAAGAGACATTACACATCTTCAATAACAACTTTCCTATGAGTATAAATGTAGCACTACCGAGCAATCAGAAGCAGTCACCCGTTGGTGATCGAACAAAGTCCTTATTCAAGCCTCCTCCTTCTCCAACTCAAGAATCCTCCTTGCAGCATCTCCAAATGTCTCCTCAGAAGTTCTGAGTTGCATTTTCAAATCATTGTTTCCCTCTTCAGCCGCCATCCTCACTGGGGTTACCTCCGCATCCTTACCTTTGTCTTCCGGCAACCTTCCCTTCAACTCGGGGATTCCTCCTTCCGTTTTTGGCTTCTCAGACAACGCTTTGAGAGTTTTGACAATCAAAGAAGCACTCAATTCCTTCCCGCCGATCAAGTACCGTTTATTGGCAGCGGCGGGAGTAGTAAGGGAGCGAATATGAGCGTTTGCGAGATCGCGAACATCGATATAGGCCGGGAAGAGGAAGGTATGTGTGTTTGGTACTTCCTCATATGTGCCATTGAATAGCGAGTAAAACACATTCGAGGAGTAATTCATTGACTTGACGTTCTTCACAGGTTGGATAGGTGGACCGAAGATCAGGGCGGGCAAGAAGACGGTCACGCTGAACTTGGGTTTCTCAGTCTTTACAAACTCCCAAACCGCAAGCTCGGCCTCTTTCTTGCTGCTGCAGTAACTGACGTATGGGTTCTGGGCTTTTCGCGCCATTTCCGGAGTGATTTCGCTCCATGTTTCGTTCGTAAAAGCGGTGGCTTTCAGCTCATCCGGTGATCCTGTTGTCATAGAGTTGATGCTCCCAGTGATAGCAATGGATTTGAGACTCGGGGCGTACGTAACTGCGGACTTCATCAAAGAAAGGTTGGCACCGACGCTTGGTTCCAGATAATGTTTGTCATAGTCTGTGTTTTCTGGAATGTCGAACAAGGGAGCCGCGACATGGATGATGTGGTCAAATTGGTGCCTTTGGAGAATGTCGTCCCAAGCCCCTTCTTTAGCGTAGTCTTCGATAACGACGAAGTCAAGGGACGATTCCCATTTTGGGTGGGCTTTGAGAAGCGCCTCCCCGGCTGAGGTACGTCGAACGCTGCCGGTAACGGTGTGACCTGAGACAATGAGTTTATCAATGATATGGGCGGCCACGAAAGAGTTTGCGCCTGTGGCGAGGGTGCGTGGCATTTTAGAGGATTTGGAGTAGGTGGGAATAGAGATGAGGGTTGAATACGTTTGATGAGACTTAAAGAGACTCAAAGATATTTGAAAAGACTTGGGTGTTTGATCTGACTGCGATAAATAGGGAGAACGATCAAGAAACTATCCAACGCTTTTATACTTGAGGGGTTCGACCAAGACTTTTACTATCTTTGCATCTCAACTACCTTGGAATGAATTCTCAACAGGGAATATGGTACGCCCTGCAGGTGAGTTCATATAGCTTAGCAAATCAAAGTCTCATTACCATCACCCGACTGAGCTCAGAAGCGCGATAGAGCCGAATGGGGAGGGCAATTAGGTGTTTGGCAAAGGGACCAAGGAATGCCCAGAATGACAAAGCCATGCGAAATTGTGCAGAAAGCTAAAGATGTCTTGGCGGTTACAGTGAAGAGTAGTCACAGATAGGGCTTGCCGACTGACCTTTTGACTTTATCCAGACTTGACTTCACGCAGGATGGAATTTCATTTGGAGACAATTGGTTGTTAAGAGTAATGCAGATGTATGACATCTCATATTGCAGCTGACAAACGAGATATGCTTGCTTTAGCGCTTCTCTGCCATTGCTAAAGACGTACCTACTTCCAAGCCGAACCCGAGTTTCTTCAAACAGCCGGGCAGTCTCGAGTACAAGGGCCGCACAGAAGCGTCCATCATTTCTCAGTAGTTGGATTTTTGAAGGACGCCATCCTTCAGCTGGAAGTGCTCACTAGAGGTCTTTGCGACGCATGCGAAGGATTTCGAACCTGGACAAGGTGTAGCAGAAAGATACCATGAAACAACACAAAGGACAGTCTCACAAATTACAAGATTGGGATTGAGCGAATGAGCCGGTAAGGTTTGATTTTCCAATGGTACAATCTCTCGTTTCTGCTCAGCTCTCATAGTCTTCGATTCGATCCAGATCTTGTTTTGCTCCCACTGTCAATTGAAAGTGCATCAGCACTTCTAACGGGTGAAGTCAAAATGTCTAGAGCGCATCAATGGAAACGTGTCCATCGTTAACCGTAAAAGTCACCCAACAGACGGCAGACTGACGATCATAAAGATCTTCAGGCACAGCACCAAATAAGGTAAACCACTCCTCGCACTGCGGACAACGTCAGTTAGGGATACCAACCCTAGTAATCAATCAGCCCTTCAATTAAGTGAAGTCATATCAATTCTTCAAATGACTGCGAACGTTAGAGAGCTTACGGACCCGAATTGTGAACCTGTTGCAACGGTCGCGAGGGTCGCGATGGCTTCGGGCCCGAGATAGGCGGCAAGCCGAGGACATCGACGAAGGAGCCGAACTGCTCTGATTCGGTATTCATGCACGTATACAAACTCGGGGTAGTTTGGTTTATTCTGAGAAATAAATGTTACAGGCCAAGAAATAAACCCTACAGGATTTACAGCTGAAGGGGCCGAAAATGAGTTGTTCTCCTATCTCTTCAAGTGTATAAATTGGTGGTAGTCCTCATCTTCAAAATTTCATTCATCATACAGAAGCATTCCAAGAAATCCCAATCATCTTGAGCTCAAAATTCAAAGTTCATCATCAATACTCAGTTCCTTAAGACAATATTCAATACTTTCCCAATCCAACATCTCCAGCTCACCTTCAATCATGTCTCCAACGACCCCTAAGACCGCCATCATCGGCGCCGGGCCTGCCTCCCTAACCCTCGCCAACATCCTCCAAAACAACTCTATCCCTTTCACCCTTTACGAAGCATCCACTGCTTCCCGCAATCAAGGCGGGACTCTCGATCTGCACCACCGAGCTGGGCAGTTAGCTGTCCGCGAAGCCGGGCTTTGGAGTGAATTCGAGAAGCACTCGCGACCTGAGAGCGACTGTACGAAATTGATCCAACTCCCCGAAGGAAAGGTCCTATGGGATGAGAATGGGCCTGATGCTCACGAGACCGAGGAAGAGCAGTCGAAACCCGAGATCGATAGAGCGAAGCTTATGGAGATGCTACTGAAGAATGTCAAACCCTCCTCCATCCGCTGGGGCCAAAAGCTCTCCAAAGTAGTCCCCGGAGAGAAAGAAAACACATACGACCTCCAGTTCTCCGATTCCAGCGTGGAAAAGGATTTCGATCTCGTGGTTGGCGGGGATGGCGCTTGGTCCAAAGTCCGCGATATCCTGACAGATGCGAAGCCGGAGTATTCAGGCATCTCCTGCATCGAGACCTGGGCCAACGATGTCAATACAAGAAATCCCTGGATGTCGAGTTTCGTCGGCAAAGGTAGCATGTATGCATTCGGAGAAGGCCGCGTGGTAATCGCGCAACGACTAGGCGATGGCTCGATCCGCACATACGCCTGTCTACGCGTCCCCGAGACATTCATGTCTAAGGACTGCGGCATCGATTGGGCTTCTGACCCGGCCACGGCGCGCAAAACCTACGTCGAGAAATATTTCAAAGACGTAGGTGAAGATCTACAGCGCTTGATTCTCGAGAGTGGAGATACTCTCATCCCAAGAACCCTTTACCACCTCCCCGTAGGCTTTTCCTGGCCCTCCAAAACGGGCGTCACGCTCATTGGAGATTCGGCGCATTTGATGACGCCATTTGGAGGCGTGGGTGTGAACGCTGCAATGTTGGATGCATTGGAGCTGAGTCGAAGCATTAGGGATGTGGTGGCCGGGGAGAAGAATTTAGAGGTGGCGCTGAGTGAGTACGAGAAAAAGCTATTTGCCAATGGAGAGATGTTTGCGCGGAAGACTTTGAAGGGGCTTGAGGGACATTTTAGTAAGGATGGGGCCGGAGATTTAGAGAAGAGGCTGAGGGGACATTATCAGGGGAAGGGGAAATGAGGGATGAGGTAAAATGAGTCCTTGTTTTTAGTTCATTGATATGTTGGGTAGTTGGAGTTTCATATTATGCGGGTTAGATTATAGGGTCTAACAATTTGTTGGTTATTTCAGCGAGTGGCGAGGTAGCGGTATGCAGTCGAGCAGTCGAGCAGTCGAGCAGTCGAGCAGTTACCGGAATCAACGCTTTTCCCATTTACCTTCCTAATTAAGTAATACTCTAAGCTGTTTGCGGTATAGTGAGCTGCGTTCTAGCAGTCTTTGAGGCGCTGTCGAGGCACAGTCGAGGCACTCCGAAACCAACACTTTCCCCCATTTTCCTTCCTGTGTAGGTAATGCGCTAACATTATTCCCTTCCATTCTGAGAATTTAGTTGTTTTCTATTAATCAATATGAGCTATGCGTGTCATGGCGATAGTTGAGCTTCTTTTCGTCTGGATGTATAAGCCTCTAATATTTCTACGTACAAAGTCTTTGGAGTCGAGGAGTACTCTGACGATACATCAATCAAATCACATCTAACAGCACTCTATTCGCACTCTATTCATCCTCTTTTAATGTTCTTCCCAACTACAATGGCTTTCATCTTTCCCCTGACGTTCAAATGAAGTTCGAGTACCGTTCAACTACAAATTAAGCCCAACAATCCCAAGCGCAGCCAACAGAACTCCCGTAGAGACGGTCATACCAGCCGCAGCACCAGGGAACGGGATCACAGTACTAGAAGCGGTAGGAGTAATCGGCACACCCGTTCCACTCGCGGGAGTGGTCGTGTTGAGAGATGCGCAGATATCACCGACTAGAGTTGCGAATACTAGGAAATGGAGTATATTAGCTAATTAGTGCCGAGTGAAATTGCGGGGTAGACTAGCTAAGTGCCAGGGATGGGAGGGTGAGAGCTTTTGGTAAGCTACTGGACTTACGGGTCAGGTCCGCGGACGTGCAGGTGGAGTTCTTCTGGAGACACGGGACGACGTAGGATTTTAAGGTGTCGCTGTGAGAGCAGTGGCAGGCGTAGTCTGTAAGGCCGCAGCCGGCCTTTTGGATCCCGGTATCATCACATGTGGTCTATGTATTGAATTTGTCAGTGATTGAGTTTGAGTTTTCGGATTTTTCAGTTAGTAGAAGCAGAGATATTTCTATTGACTCATGAGTGTTGTGTCATTCTACGACTTGGATTATGGGGATACATGGGAAGCTTTTTTTTCTCATTGTTGTACTGATGAGTGAACCTCAGGGTATGTCTATAAATATGTATGAAATTCAACGCCGATCCCTCGTATTTTTGGGTAAAATGTGCTCATTGCATTCTGAGGGAGTTGCATTTTGACACAAGGAACCAAAGTTCTCGAAAATTGAAATCGATTTACTAGAATTACTAGAAGAGAGGAACATATAGGATAGTTGCGGTAAGCCTTTCTATTACCCCCGA
>AJFK01000569.1:0-24184 GCA_000467715.1 Hysterium pulicare CBS 123377
GAAAGGAGCGCAAGTAGAAGAAAGGACCAATTTTAATTTAGAGCAGGTGAGTCTTAATAAGGTGTCAATCCTGTATTGGATTTAAACGTAAAGATGGCACCAAGTATAATTAAGGGCTCGGGGCTTCTTCTACTGAAATAATGTCACTTTGCCCTCCCGTTGCTTTGAAATTGGACGTTGCAGGAATTTAGTAACAAGGAGTTTGATTGCTCTATAGCATCATGACATGGTGGAAGAGAGAGGTTAGCAATATGACATCAAACACTTGGATGGAGGTCTCTGCATAGAGAACTAAAAGGCCAATGAAAGCGCGGCTTGTGCGATGTCGCCTTCGTGAAAAGAGCTTCAGGGTTGAGCTAATGGAGTGTGGAGCCAGTTCGATAGGTAATTTGTACGGATCACCTGCAGGGCGGTTGCGATATCACTCTGGGGGTTTGACAGCATCCTGCATGATACGGAGGGTGTGTAAGTGTAACGTTTCCTGCCTTTCTGCTGCATTTTTATTCTAAACTTGCGCATTTCCCCTCCCAAATGCGAACCAGCACTAGCCGTTCACCCTTTCGCATTTCGGGTTTCTCTGATTGGTCGGCTAAGCGATGGTCCGTGCACCGAGACGCAACAGTAAGTCTTTTAAGAGTTGCTTCCAAGGTTCGTCGTCCTTTCTTGTTACCAATCCACCCCAATGACTTTTTCATTCAAATGAATCGCAACGATCTGGCTGACAGAGCTACCGGCGGTATGATTCCACATTTGCCACTTTTAACATGTTATTCACGCACTAACTACAAGTAATATAGCTGCGACTGCCGCAGGCCCAAACCACAATGAAGCGAACACGGGTGCGAAGCGCACACCACAAGCCCCTTCAGGTCGGATTGTTCGGCTAGATTCTCTGTCCACACGACGCCAACCACCTATTGCGCTCAGCGCCACCAGCGTCGGCGCTCAGACTCAGAGAGCCATGAATGCGACAGCTGGTACTAGCGAAGAAGAAGGCGACGGTAATAATGATGATGAAGTTGGAGATGGCGGGGATGGCTTTGGCGTGGTCTCTCAGAGCGCAATAGCCAACACATTTTACTACTACGACGACGACGATTGGTTCTTTGACCGTATGTCCGACTATGAATACGACGGTGGCCAAGAAGTACAGAGCAGGGACGAAGCTCAATCACCTAACAACTAGGAAGAAGGATACTTCTGTAACCCATGTGTTACGTGTTTCGGAAAGCTCAAAGATGTTCTCCAGAACGGCCGTGAGCCCTGCAACTTTGTGCAGGTAACCTTTGGTCCGAAACAAAACAGAGGCGAGCCTGGCACATCTCGCAGATGTAATCATTGCCAGACCAAGAGTCGAATCTGCTATCAGGTAATTCATTCTGTATCTGCGGCAAGCATTTTGTGTTTATATTTTACCACAGCTTCCGTCAAAATTCTAAGCCTAGGTTGAGTCAGTTCTAGAAGACGCATCGGCGATACGGAGAAATGATGCGGAGGCGCCTTCAGTAAGGAAAGTTCTACGGGCCTTCGAATCATTGTGGGAAGATTTCAAGAGGTAAAATCATTCATCAACCTTGGGCTAACAATGGCTAGTGTACATTGACAAATGCTGACGTACTGCAGCGAACACAGGTCCTATGAAACTTTGAGCCGCCATCTTGGGAATGCAGAGTGGAATGAGCCGTCCCCCACTGTGGATTTAACGACGCCGCCCCCTTCCAGGAAGAAGATGAGGAAGGCTTACGATGACGATGACGAAGATGGTTTCTCACCATCTCCTACACCAACCGTGAGTTAACCTGCACTACCGCTATTATTTCGCTCACACCTTATGCAGCGCATACAACCCAGTATCCTGGAGGGTGTAGAAGGTACGCTTCGTGAGATCAGAAATTCTCTAAAGAAAACCAATCGTCGCTTAACCGCCTTGGAGGAAAGTTCAGGATCCTGCGAATCCCCCATCGGTCGTCGGGTCATATCCTCATCGCCGATCGTCGGTGTCACTCCTCGAAGCGGCCATCGTACAGGTCTCTATCGCTCGTACAGCGAGTCTCGCTCGTCTTCGCAGTCAGTCACCACATCTAGGAGTACCCCTAGCCGTAACCGCGTTGTCACAACTCGGGAAGTGAAGCAAGAGATTGAGATTGTAGATCTCACCTGAGGCTTCACATAGACCTGCGGTTCATGGCGCTTAAGCAAGAGGTTACTCATTTTAGAGTTAAATACTTCTTTGGCTGGGCATATAATCGTGATTGGCGGAAAGCCATCATTCATAGAATTGAATGGTGTTTCTGAATGCCCAAACGGGCCTTGTGCTTTCATTTGTGTTATGGCACTGATCAATAGCTAGGCCGCCTAATACGAGAAAGAATGTAAATGGTTTTGATCACGTGTCTGCAATGAGTTTCCTTTCCAATCAAGTCCTCCCTAACCTGAATGCATCCGCCAATCTGTTAACCCACATCGAGCTCTGAGCTTGGTGCTCAACGTTCATATTCAGCTTGCCTACTTACAACATTCCCTTACGCGAAAGTTCTCGACTGGGCCGGTTGATAACGCCAGTAGAGCTGGACTGGGCCCATCAATTAGAGCAATTGTCGCTTCAACAACATTAAATAGCTATTCTTACTGTTTATACCCATTGGTGTATGTTTCTTTGTAGCAGGTTTTGATATTCTCTGCTAGAATAATTCCTTCTCAGAAGCGTTGCTTTCGAGAGCGATTTCAAAAAGTCGCGTAATTGTAAGAGAAGCGAATCTTCCAAGAAGCTTAGGTTCCCTAACAAACTTTAAGAAAAAGTGAAAAGTGGAGAGAAATAGTAGCATTAAGTAGCAATCCTTCTACTTCATAACTTAAAAAGTTTTATTAATTTACTCTATAGAATTTTTTTTTAGAAAGAATACTTGCTGTCTTAATTTTGAGATGTTACGTAGATTAAGGGGAGAATAGCTTACAAGAAGCTTAGATTCTCCAGCTACTCTCAGGAAGTTTCCAACTGTCACTAAAAGTGCTTAGAGTTAGAAGCAATGCTAGAGAAGCATCAGAAAACTTTTATTTGCCGTCTAATGCCTCTGCAGAGCTATACCTCACATGTGCTTTCCTTTCAGTTCTACTTAGGCTTAGCGTCACCTTCACACTCTCCATTATAGTGGAAAATCACGTCCGAGAAGAAGGAAGCTAATACGTGTACGTCATCATGTCCCTCATCTATTGCGTAACCCACTGCTAACTTCTCAGGCTAACTTGTACCAAGGTCGACTACTGAGTTTGAGGTATGTGCTGCGTTGCATAGCATCTCTCAGAATATTGTCAAAGAACGTACAGAAATCGTAGAGATGCCTACCAACAAGTATAATCATACGCACTAAGCGGTTCCGCATTGCATCTAAAATCTTGCTATAGATAAGGTATCTGGAGCCACAGCGACGTGACCAAAGAAGCCTTGTTACAAAATATAAGAGAGAACAGCTGAGTTGATCTTAATCAAGAAGTTACAATGTGAAGAGCCAGCGGAGGGAACCTCCTGGTGATGAGATGCGATTCTTGGCCGGTTGGGGACTATCTGCCAATGGCGAGCGATACTGGCGAAGAGATGTTGGAAAGATCATAACCGGATTTTCAGCATACATTGGTATAATTGTTGAGATATATTTGAAAGCGAAGCGGTTGATACAGGCCAAGACCAACCACGAAGAGATTTCAAGAACTGCGCCAGACGCGATTCATGGAAAGTTTTATCTGTATCAATATTACTGTATCGCAAGGATAACTATAGTTTCCAACATTATAACTTTAGCTGTTCATACGTTCACTGTCTGTATAGACTTTAGAATGGGGGGTAATGCTACCACAAACTCTATATAACGTATAGACTTTAGTGAGGGTTGACTTGCAAGGCTTTCTTGCTGGGGGAGATTTGATTACTTAATTAATCGCGATCGCTTAATGAAGAACTAGTTAGGATTGATTAGTTGCGCAATCAACCGATCGGAGCCCTCGTTCCTCGAGCGATTACTTGCTGAACTCCCTGCTCTTAGGCGTAAGAATTCGCTCTTACTGCGTTTGGTCAATATTCAAACCGGGGACTTGGTTGGGATGAACGAAGAAGGGCAGGCGACGGCTCTCTGTTGGAGCAATGGAGAAGCTGCTCACGCTTCAGTCAGCCTCGTGGGGCTTTTGAATTCGTGCTCATCGGTGTTTTCGCCATTTCAGGTACAGGTATGCTTGCTGCGGAGGCAAGGAGTTGCCGATCTCTGCTGCCACTGGCTCTGGATGGAAGTATTCTAACTTCCTCAATGTTGTACCGTGACCTTTCGACCATGACAGCATACTATGCCCCTACATTTCTGAAGTCATGCTACATTATCATACTGCTTCCAGCCACGAAGCTTTTAATGCCCTCACGAGAATATAACCTCATATGGAAGTCCCGACGATGCTCGCCAAGGAAAATATACCGCCAGACTGGTTTGGCTCCGGAAGTCAGGACTTACGGTGTCTCTGTGAGTCATGCTCGTAGTCTGGACTCGTCCTGCAAGAGACTTCCTTTGTCATCGATCCGACGAAGGGATTGGCATCTGGCCTCGCGGGAGTCGGTAAGTCAAGCCTTGGACTGCCGCTGTAGTGTGGCTTGGAGATTGCAGGAGGGTGCAGCTATATCGACGGCATAGACGTACAAAGTAGAAGATGTAGGTTTAAGGGACCTGCATCCACGGTACTTCATGGTGCCACAAGATCCGATGCTATGCGCCGGCAGTTTCCATTACAACCTAGATCCTTCCAATAACTAACATTATACTCGATGCGTTCGATGTTGTTGACTTACTGGACTCGTCAAATTGCGAGGAGCGTCATCGTGCGCAACCGTCACCACCACGTTCATTTCATGCCAGCACCAAGCATTCCATTCATAGCAGCAGGAACTTTCTCGACTCGCCTTTTGCTCTTGGAAAATTGGGTCACATACGTCTGCCAAGCACTTGCCACCTTCTTCATGTTGCATGCGCTGTGACCTTCGAAGCTCCCAGAATCATAAATTTAGATGGAGCCATTACGATGGAACCAAATCTTCAGGTACAGCCGTGAATATTGAGATCCATCCCAAGATGAAAGGATGTTATTAGACACACACACGGACTCGGGCGGTTATGGATTACGATATCATCGTTGTTCTGGACGATAGCCAAGCACTGGGAGCCGACCATCCTTGGAAGCGTATGGAAATATAGAGTATAGTATCCAAAAGCATAGGTAGCGGGCTGCTGACAACGCGAATGGCCGGGACTGACAATAACCCCATGGGGTTGGAGGAAGAGGAGGACAGGGGGGTCTCACATATATTATTCTCCCTTTTCCCGGTAGGCTCAATAGCCAGGTACCAACTTTACAGCCAGAAAATTGAAAACGACTCGAAAACAATCAACCATTCGGCGTTCCGGGAAGTCCCCAAAGCGGTAATGGGTTCAATATCTGTTCCTGCCCAACCACTATAAAAATTATATGAGGCACACATAACAGGAATCCATCGAACAAGTTCTCCGGCTTCGGCAGTTCAGTTTTGCGGGGTGGCGACTGGGCATGGCAGGACGTATAAGGATCATACCACACATGTCTTGCTGCACTTTCTTGCGCCTCATTCCTTCGCTATCCCAACAGTCAACCGTCGTCGTCGTTAACCACCAAGGCCCAGACAAACATCAAGTTTGCTAGTCAAGATGCAGTGGGTTTCTCTCGCCGCTTTGGCGCTGCTTTCGCAGCAAGCCGCCGCCCAAGGCAACATGCTTCGTTTCGCATGTTCGCAGCTCGTCGTCGACCGTGTGGACCCCCTGGTGAACCCCGGAATTCGATACACCCCACATCTTCATCAGATCGTCGGAGGAAACTCGTTCAACATCACCATGGACCCAGCCAATCACGACCCAGCCACCCTATCCACCTGCACATCTTGCAACTTCAAGCAGGACAAGTCCAACTACTGGACCGCTGTGATGTTCTTCAAAGCGAAGAATGGAACCTACAAGCGTGTTCCTCAGACTGGAAACGGAGGTCCACAGGGTAAGCTTGTGAACAAGGGCGGTCTCGACGTTTACTATATCCCCAGCGGCAAGACTACCGCATTTAAGCCAGTAAGTGTTCTTGAAAGGGCATCGAACGGGCAGTTCTAACGAGACCCAGGGTTTCCGTATGCTTGCTGGAAATGCCGCAAACACAGATCCCAAGAAGGTCTCCTCCGGTAACATCTGCCATCGCTGCTGGACGTCCACAACCGACACTCCCTTCGTCGGTGGTGCGCCCTGCTCCGGCAGTGACACCGTGGATATTCCCATGGACACAAAATGCAAGATGATCCGACAGACCATTATCTTCCCTACGTAAGTCCATACGGCTATTTCGCCCTCGTTTATCTAGATTGCTTACGAGATTAGATGCTGGGATGGCAAGAACCTCGACTCTCCAGACCACAAGAGCCACGTTGCCTACTCAGGAAGCGGAGCCTCGGGAGGTGGAGCCTGCCCATCTGCTTTCCCCGTCAAGCTTCCCCAAGTCATGTACGAGCTCATGTGGGATGTTTCTCAATTCATGGACAAGAGCATCTTCCCCGCCGACGGCTCCAACCCATTCATGTACAGCATGAACCTCGGTGGCGCTGCTGCTCACGGTGATTACGTCTTCGGATGGGAGGGAGACTCTCTCCAGAAGGCCATGGACAACAACTGCAACCTCAACAAGGATTGCCCCAAGGCCGGACTTGTCGCCCAATCGTCCGACGCATACAGCGCATGCACAATGAAGCAACAAGCACCAGAAGATGTTGATGGATGGCTCACCGCTCTCCCCATGGGCGCCATGGCCGAGAAGGCATAGAGAAGATGTATGCAGCCAAGATGGCGGTTTCCTCACGATCGCTCCACTGTCAAGCTTGTAGGGAGTGGTCGGTCAAGGCTCTTCGGAAGTAGTGAGGGAAATTGATGGGCCATACTTGGACCGTTTTCTTTGTTTACCTTTCGCCGGCATTTCGTTAGTTAGACGCTGTATTTTCGAAGCATTATCCGTTGTAGCTAGCTAGTCTATCTTCTCAATGATAGTAGTTATTCTCTTAACTTTGCGCTTCTTGCCCGGTGCTCGAATCTTGACACTTTGGGGATCATGATGTCACTCACCTCTTGCTTGCAGCTGAAATAGATTAACATCGGTATCGCCGATGCGACGGTCGAGAGATCCAATCTTGTCATGCGATCTTTGACTTCGATTCGATGTGTTGTTCCACCCAGAATCCTTGCAAGTGATCAGCCAGCGAGGCAATGGAAGCGCTGGACGAACATGGTGGGAAATGAGATGTTGCGATGGCGAACGATGCTCCCCAGTAACACGCATGCGCATGAATCCTTGAACCTCCCGCACAATCCTGTGAGTGGACAAAGTTAGTCGTCAACGATAATTGCGTCCAGGCGCTAGACTAAAGGCATCGTTGACGACGCCTCTGGCTCTGGACATGTTGATTCCAAGCGATGCGAATGGAGGCATCGAGGCGTCGAAGGATTTGATGGACATTTGTAAGCCCCCGTTCTGGCTGTTGACGTGAAACAGGGCGATATTCACCCCATGGGCATCCACGATAGCCCCACCAATGGCGTGGCGGCTAATGGTAAGACCAGGTGCCCGGCCTTCGTCATAGCCTCCGCCCTGGCCCAGTCGCGTGCCACCACCCCAGCTGTCGCAACAATATAAATTAATCCCGTTGCTCGCCCTCACTCGCACCCTCATCTTCCCCCAAGCCGCTATCCACCACTCCGACAAGCCTTGTTTATTGCGGTGTGCTAGACCATGGCGACTCTCTGCCGGCTATTTGCTGCCCCCATCATTAAAATGGTCGATTTACCCTTCCTATGATGAAGCCCAATCAACACACGGCTAAATGGGTTTACCACGTGCCATACAACCTCATACAACTGTCATCTCTCTCAGCCCTCCCGTTCAATCTTCTCGGTGGCGTGCCTTGCAGTTGATTTTTGAACTTGACGCACGCCTATTCAAATCTTTCAAAGGGGTGTAGCGTCTACTTCTATGGGTTAACCGTTTGCCTACCCAGGCTTTCCGTCCGCTTCAATTCCAAATTTAGTGCAGCCGAGTCCACGCCTTTTAGATGAACTGGGACGATTTAGATGACCTGGATGTATACACCACATAGAAAAGTTAAATCATCCGCTCCCGCTTTCCGCAAATGTTCGTTTGGCGACGCGGAGGTTTACCTCTTTCCAGAACATTGCTATTCTAGGCCAGGAGGATGAAGGTACACTCCGGAGCAGAGTGGCGCATCAAGGTTCGCTTCTAGTGTGTCGCTGCACTTCCCTCTACTCATATATCTCCACCCGCTTCCCTCCTCTCGACCCGGTACAGACTATGTAGTACGACCTTCAAACCTATATTCATTTACCGGGTGACTACGTTACATTGCTTGCTTGGCAACTGAAACTTCTCTTGCGGCTCCAACACCTGCCTCCTTTCTTTGTTTCAACCACCCTTCAGACCGTGGATCTACTCTCTCTCTCTACGTTACGAGTTTACTGCACTCCATCTTACCTTTCGGGGGCCCAAGCTCAGCATGTATTTGACTTCTGTGCTCACGAGTGCAGCGGCTCTAGTGGGTATCGGTGCGTCATCGCTCACAAATCCTCTTCGGAAAACCGCTTTCCACTGACAACCCCCTCAGCATCCGGCCTCAAAGGACGAAACCCCGCCTCCAACATTCAAGCCGCCGACTCGGTCGTCTACAAAGATAGCGAGACTGGCTTCACCTTCTCCCAATACAATGCGCAGTATGTATTCGGCAAATACATCACCTTCCGCATCGCCATCCCTTCGCCCGTCTCCGCAAACACACCCTACGACGCCGTAGTCCAAGTCGCCGCCCCCAACGATGTCGGATGGGCTGGCTTATCATGGGGAGGGAGTATGATCAACAGCCCGCTAAGTGTAGGGTGGGCGAATGGCAACAGTGCCATGGTCTCTTCCCGTCACGCGACGTAAGTATGCGAATGGAAAAAGAGTTCAGCTTTTCTTCTTCGAAGGCTGACAATTGACTTTGCCAGCGACCATACCTACCCATCCTCCTACTCCGGCGCCTCTTATTCCCTCCTCAAAAAGGGCACCCACACCAACGGCACCCACTGGCAATACACAGCCAAGTGCTCCGGCTGCACCACCATTTCCAGCGGTCGCATCCTCGACCCTCACGGCTCTAACCGTCTCGCGTTCGCCTACTCGGCTGCTCGACCCTCCTCTCCGTCCTCCAACACGTCCAGCTTCTCGGTTCACGATGTCACGAATTATTGGAACCATGACTTTTCGGCGGCGGGGAATACGGCTTTCACAAGCCTTGTGGCGACGAATGGGGGAAGTTAGATTGGGGGATGGGATTGGAGTGCATGTAGAAAGATTGATGGGAGATTTCGCTTGTGTATATATATCTATGGTTCTATCTAGGTGTTATGTTTAGTATCATGTTCCAATGAGCGGCCTTGAGCGTGAATCTGCGTATCACATATCTTACGGACTGATGGTGGAAAGTTAGGATGTATAGTCACTGGCACCGACGCCGGCGCATTACCTCGAAAACTTGGAACTTCTCTCCCCTTTCCTTACTCGCGTCTTACTCAGGTCTCAAGTTGAACTAGTTTAGGGCGGGAAGTCGCTATCTCCTTCAGATGTACGAGCCCAGAAACTTCTCAATGGCACAGATGGCACATCTCGGAGCCTGACACCGAGGCAGTTGACGAGACTGGGCAAAGTAGTGACGTGGAGGATTAGGCGGTCCCAAGGATCTCTCCTCACCGGGAGCATGCATAAAGGCAGTATCAAACATATGTATGTCAAAAGGCATGCAAGGATCCCTATTACCTACGAACATTTCGACTCTGCGTCGAACTCTCTTCTCCGGTTGATGATATTTTCCAACTTAGTCTCAAACGGAGTATTCTAAGAACGCAATCTTCTTTGTCGAGTATCGAATATTCCGAATTTTGAAGTGGATGCTTGGCGTCTCGGATGGAAATCGTCCTTTCCGATTATCGGAATTAACGAATTTCGATTTAGACGCCTAGCGTCTTAGAGTGAAATCCCCTATACTAGAGATTCAATACTACCAAGTCCAACTTAGAGCCTTGGCTTCTAAAGAGAAATACTCTTTTCTGATTGCTGGAATTAATAAAGCTTGACTTGGAGGCTTAGCCTCTAAGATGACAACGTTTATACGATTATCAATATGAACAAAACTAAACATAAAGGCTAAGCCATCACGACAGCACCCCTCTACTATAATACCTGAGATTGAGGAACTCAGGTAAGATGATTAGCTTTTAAAGAGAGCTCCTTTGGTGTAATGATCGGAATTAACGCCCTTTGAGTTAAAGGCTTAGCCTCTGAGGCAAGGTCCTTCTGGTACGATTCTTGGAATGGACGAAGTTTAACCTAGGGGCTTAGCCTCCAGCAGGCAAGCCTTTGGTACGATAACCTTATCTTAGTGATTTCGTCTTAATTGACAGCAAAATAGAGTCTTCTTCTCCCTCCGCCTCTGTGTGCTATTCATATTCCAAAGGCAAAGCTGGTACGTTCCCTATAAGAGCCCATCGTAGCATCCCATCAACCTTACCATTTCTGCCTGCGTATCATTCACCTCACAGACGCCAAACGGTGCTCCAGAGCAAACCAGGCATTCACTCGTCCATCGCATTGAATCCTCCCAGCCTGCTTATGGGTCGATAGAGCACTATTTCCTTCTGCTTTCTGACGCGAATTGACTTGAAAAGTGGAGCGTGAAGGCATTGGGAAGATGTTCGATGAGGTTTCATAGACATAGTGCGAAGACTAGAAGAGATGGTGCTCAGCGGGTGGTGGTGGGTTTGTGCGAGATAGGGATAGTGAGGAAGTGAGTGGAGGGGATGTCGAGATTACGAGGGCAGGGAGGTTTGGGAAACGAAGAGACGCAGAGATGCAGAAAAGATGGGAGAGGATGGGGGTGGGTTTGGATGAAACATGGTCTTAGAAGTGGAGGAATGCTTTTTATGAGCACCGATCTAAAGAAGAGCGCGTTGAGTTTTAGAGTAGATTTGGCCCATCAATGGAACTTGGATCTTTTCCAGACGCGTCGTCGTGGTTAACACAAGTTTGAATCCATTCATCGTACCCGTGGCTGGGTGGTCGATCTCAGTTGCGATAAAGCTTGTTGGGCATTTCCCGTGACGACAAAGTCCTTGCCACACTGTGATAATGATAAAGTTCGGAAGCTCGTCGCACACATACGACATGATAAAGATGATCTCACCAATATGTCGATGGATAGAACTTTTCTATCTTCAAACATATCAATAATTGCATGTATAGGAGGGGAACCTACCAATAGGACCGGATCCAACCGCCTCGTAGTCAACTGAAATTACCTCACTAGTCGGGTTTCCAAACAAACCCAATCCAAGAATATCCAAATACGTGATACGCTTGTTGCAATGCGTCGAGCTTCATGTTCGTGCGCGGGATTGTATATGTTAGGTCAGATCTTCCATCTCCTCACAGACCGGCAAGATATCTTGTAGCTTCCAACGCAGAACGTGCTTTGCCAAGTCTGTTACTTATAGGTTGGGCGTTTGAGGAGAATAAGAGGGGGATTTTTATGAAACTCGCAACCTAGTTATAATTAGATCATGCGAGATACTTCCCTTTTAAACTCTGTGGAGGCACACTTTAGGCGCTCATTCACGCTTGGTGGTATAGACTCACTTCTATACTAGTTCTGCAAGAGCGAAGTAGAGAATATGGTGAGCTGCGCCTCTCTTCTGTATATGATAGTGGTATAACCTAATACCGGTCTGGAATGGGAAGCTGTTGATGATCAGATGGAAGCCAACTTCTCCATTTGTACCTTACTTGCCCACTACATGCTTGTATATGGCGTACGGCATGGCAGCGAAGCATCCCTAGATGCCGTCAGATGCTGCAGTAGATGCAATATTTGTACAAAATTGCTGCTAAATATCTCGCCAAGTTACCATTCTGAGCTACTCTAACTTTATCGGTATCTTACACGATGCAGGACTAATCCAAAGTAATCGAAGGTAACAATGGTAGTGACATCTTCAAAACTTTTGCCTAGGGAGTGCGGTATAATACTGTTTCTTATAATAATACTATCTAAAGCTTATACTTGAAATAAGAGTTATTTAAAATAAGTACTGCTTTAAGTAAGTACTACTAGAATAAATGTTACCAAAAATAAATGTTACTTGGAGTAATAGAGCCTTAAAGCAGTGGGTGCATCTTATTCATTGTCCCTCTCATATAGTCAACACTCTCGTCTGAGCTGCAGCGTTCAATACTCGGGAGATAAAAACACATTTGTGGATAGTTGCTATGAGGACAACTTTCAGGGCACTGCAAAGGATATATGGTGCAACCTGAAGAGTAGTAATGAGTTCTGCACGAGAGGAGTAACACCCGCTTAGATGCTTTTTCGATAGATGCTTCGAATCTGTATGAGTTTCTAAGAGCTGTACTTACATAATCGCATATCCCCAATACCGTTCTTCGAAGCGCCATGTCCTGGGATTTAGTGGGATTCCGTCGACAGCCCACATACTAATGATAGGTTGGACCCGATCTTTTTCAGACACAATTCGGCTCTACGAGAGTATAGGCCGTTGTAGACGTCGATACACGACAAGTCCTTAACACAGCATTATTGTCGTAATCTTCCCCGCCATTTTCTAGCACCCAGTAGACCTCATAGGTGTCCTGTTCTTGGCACTCTCAAGCTCCGGTATGCCCACCAATTCCCACACATATTCCCCCAATCTACATGCAATGTGTCATGCCCGTTGATGTGTCTCTAGCCAGTCCAGAGATCAGTTCATTCTTCATGCCTATCTGGTATCGCAAATATGCAGTTCTGAACCACGTCCAATCTCCGGCGCCAATGACCCTCCTTTTTTTCTTGGTGGACGTCAAGGAAAATGGCTTGGACACTAACGATGTTTGAGGCGAGAAATCAAGGCGGCGTTTGGACGAGGAAGCTTTTTAAAGGTAGCTGAGAAAGGTTCCCAAGGAGACACGAGCTCTAGACTCGCTCTCGACCTAGTTGTTAGCGTTGCTTGCGAAGGTATGTAACCTGGTTGGTATTCCAGCATTCTGGATGATAGTAGTCGGAAAGGGAGCGCTGAGATAAGATTCTCATCAAGCTCGACAATGTAAAGAGAGCAACTGCAGTTCCAAAGGGCGAGCTTGGAAGGAGATATTTTCTGTGTACCTTCAGAACAAGGTTTCAACGTTTCAATATGTTGTTCTACTTCTCATTGATCGCTCGATACAGCCTCATTTCAGGAGAGTAGGCTGACTGCTATGCACTCCACTGCCGCCGAGATTAAAGAGTTGTGACGTGGGCATTTCCGCCAGTTGAATAATGGCCACACACACACTCTCTCTGGGTTTCGCGTACAAGGTCGCACAGCCGGGTGTTATGTTGCATTTCCGGAGCCAGACAACTTGCGCACGAATGCATTCGCGACGAACTTCATCGATCTGAATGCGAACTCATGGATTTTAAAGTTCCACAACCCCAATCTCAATTTCATCCACTCAGATGCGGTCAAGATAGAGTTTGCCCGCTGGATATCGTTACTCGGCAGTTGATGGCTAGTGGTGCAAGAGTAATATCCGGCAAAGTGCATAGGACGGTGCTTATTTGTTTCTAACACGCTCATTGGCCTCGTCAAGAGGGAAGACAACCAACGCCAAGGGGACAGACTGGAGTCGTTATTGCAGCCATCTAGCAATTAATCTATCTTATCGAGATGCCTAGGATTGAAAAACAGCAAAGTTCGGGAGTTCTTCTTTGTAGGCAGCACACGGCGTCTAAAAGAAGCCGCTCTTCCCAACCTAGAGTAGGCTCGAACTCACTCAGGTCAACTGCGACATCCACAAACCATGTTTTGGCAGTCTCTCGCACTTGTTGCGTTACTTGCGCAAGATGTTTGTGCCGAAGGAAATGCGGGTTTTCTACGATTCGGCTGCTCTCAGCTCGTCGTTGAGCGTACAGACCCACTTGTCTCCCCTGGAATGAATCCGTCTCCACATATGCATCAGGTCGTTGGAGGGAATTCGTTCAACATTACGGTATAGTAATGACCCGACTCTCTGACAAAGGCATGTAACTAACTATGGTCCAGATGGACCCCAGCAGCCATGATCCCCCAGCGCAATCTACTTGCACGTCTTGCATCTATACCGAGGACACTAGCAACTATTGGACAGCCTCTATTTACTTCCAATCCCCCGAGAATGGCACGTTCAGACGAGTCCCGCAGATGGCGAACGGCCGCTTGAACAGAACTTTACTCGAGCAGGACGGAGGCCTTACCGTGTATTATATGCGACCATTTAGTGGCGGTAAGAACACAACTGCTTTCAAGCCTGTAAGTAGAACTCCCGCACACATGTTTCTCCATTAGATCAACATGACGAAGGGTTTTCGAATGCTTGCGGGGAATCCAATGCTCCGCAGCAAGGATGGCACATCCCCAGGCATCTGTCACCGCTGCCTTAAGGCAAGTGATCGCATGATGGGAGGCAATGGCGCCCCTTGTAGTTCCGGTGACACGTCCACCTTCCCCACTACGCCGTGCGCGGGTGGTATTCGCGCAACAATCATCTTCCCGTCATGCTGGGATGGGAAGAACTTGGACAGCCCAGATCATAAAAGCCACGTGACATATGCGCCTGGCGCTGCGCTTGCAGGCGATAAGTGTCCAAGCACACACCCTGTTCGAATTCCTCAAGTCATGTACGAGATCATGTTCGACACATCGGGGTTCGCTAATCCGGACTACTATAAAAATGGCAAGCAGCCACTCGTCTATAGCTTCGGTGATCCGTTAGTCCTCATTCCCATCTGCTATCAGGTTACTTTCTGACTCTAAATGTAGAACTGGATACGGGGCGCACGGCGACTACCTCTTTGGCTGGAAAGGCGATGCCCTTCAACGCGGCATGAACGCTCTCGACGGTGATAACTGCGGCAGCGAGGGATGCGAGAAATTTCTGAAGATTCAAGCCGGCAAGGATGCCATTGCATGCACCAAGGCGCAGCAAGCCAAGGAAGATGCCGGGTCAACCACTTGTACGTATAACCCCTCCATTGCTAGTACCCATTCTTAACACTTGTTTTAGGGCTTAAGGAACTCCCCGGCGGGGTGAAGATTACCACTTCGTGATTCATATGGACGAAGAAAGTGGACTAGGTCAGCTTATTGACGGTCTTCAAGACTTACAGTCACTACTTACCAACGCAACATTCATTGGGTTTATATAGCCGACTTCATGCGATAAGTTTTTGAGAGGGGGATTAGGTCTCACTCGGTTCTATAATTACTTATCAATGACTACAATATCGTGGTCGGCAACCTTTAACGCCACTTGTTTTGGGTTTTTTAGATGACATGTATGTCCCCACTAACCCTTTTTCGTGACTACATTACTATTATGGTTCAGCACTGATGCTCGAGCAACTCGAATGGCTAGTTTGATAGCCTACTTAGAGTTGCGGCTTGCTAGTTGGATCTAAATAGGTGGAAGAAAGCAACGATGGGAAGCAGGTGACTGTCTAGGATCTAGTCATTACATTGCACAAGTTTAATGGTCCACCATAAGGCACCTCGTAATACCAAGCTCGCAATAACCAGACATGGTATGAGATGTCAGAGTACTAAAATATGTTGACAAGGAACTGAAAGATAGAAGCAACAAGTGCCTTGCGCCATAGGCCCCAGATCACATAAGAAACGGTTTCTGCCCGATTACA
The DNA here is from genome assembly GCA_000467715.1 of Hysterium pulicare CBS 123377. Lineage (NCBI taxonomy): Eukaryota > Fungi > Ascomycota > Dothideomycetes > Hysteriales > Hysteriaceae > Hysterium > Hysterium pulicare. The sequence goes on from AJFK01000569.1 coordinate 15,845, forward strand.
CCCGTCCCCTCATTTCAAACCGCATTTACACACAAGTGGTCGCGGCAGCATCCATCCTAATTGCATCTATATTATGTGAACATCCCGCCGAGGCTTGAGTACCCTCACGGCTGGGTTAAAAAAATGACAGATAGCTTTGCGTGTAAATATGCTAATCACATCAAATGAGATTCAGCTTGCCAATCTTCTAAGTCATAGTAATATCCAGCTTTTAGGGTGAAAATGTTACGAAGTTAGAAGAAATACTCCGCTGGCTAAACTATTCCCCATCACAATGATCATGCCAGGCGCGGAATGATAGCGATACTATCAGTGCTACCATACCAGCTCATACCGCGCTCGTTCCCAAAATCATGATGTCAGGGAGTTTAACGCCACAACCCAGCCTCTCTCAGCCAAACAACGCTATTTCCTTCAGCGAATGGTTAACAGATCGAGTCCGGCCATTACGAGCATGGGCGTTTATCCAGATAGTGATACTGCCTGCAGGGATCTGAGAGATTTTGCAGAATCATTTTCTTCCTTGAATCGCTTTTGGACTTGCTGAAAGCTTGATGTCGGCTGCAGGTGACGAACATATTCTCTGTACACTTTGCCGATACTGAAAACCCACACAATCCCGTTTCTTCGTCCCTAAATATTAGAAGGCCCCAAGAGTACCGCTAGTCTTTGTTACCTAAGATTATCTTAAGCGCAAAAACCACAACGTTGACGCTACTTGAATATATTTCTAACTACTGCGAACTTTATAGTATAGACTGCGTATATGCTAGAATTTTATTAATTCCCTCAATTATTAATTCCCTCAATTATTAATTCCCTTAATTATTAATTCCCTTAATTATTAATTCCCTTAATTATTAATTCTATTAATTATTAATTCCCTCTATTATTAATTGCTACTATTATTAATTCCCCCTATCGTAGTATCATTATCTGCTCTTATGGCCTTGCCAGAAGATACGGAAAGCGATCCATAGACATCTCGGTGCGACAGACGAAGTGCCCAAAGTCAGCATTAATATATATGACGGGGAAGAAGATGCTAGGAAGAAGATACTAGGAAGAAGGCAACGAGCCTCAACGTTGGTGAGGAAGAAGCAAGGTAAAACGAAGCAAGAATTTGCAAAGACTGCCGTCTGGGCCGCTAACCTAGAAGTGGAACGGAAAGCTATGTTCCCCTACTTTATCTCCTGCTACTTTATCTTCTCCTCACCTTACATCTAGTATTTATACTGTTCTAGAGTTTCAAATTGGGCAAGGCAAATCAGAGACGAGCTGTTTTATGATGAGATGTGAAAAGGCTTGGAAGTGATGTTATTGTAGTTGAAAGGTAAGCAAGGTAAGGTTTCGTTTCACCTTCTTGGATATGTTCCCTTCGCCGATGTTCTACTTTTAAAATATCTTGCTCTCACCTGGAACCAGCTTTCCGTACTGGTGCTTTCCCTCTATAGCTCTCCGAACGCTGAGATTTCCACGGGTACGAAAACTTAATACATAGGTAGTATATGAGCGCTTACTTACCTTCAAATACTTTTCAAATACCGCATTTTCAGCTCCAAGTAGAAGGATCAAAGGTTATGACTCCTTCAAGACATTGAATCTATTGATGACAAAGGTGAAAGTAATATTGCAAGGTATAGGACAGACTGCCTTCTTTTGCCCTGCTCAATTGCGCCCCATGGCACAAAAGAGCGCCACATTTCAACTATTAAGTACTGTAATGGGGGTGGAGGAGCGGGGGAGGTTGTTGAGAGAGAAGGAAAAGAATCTAAGAGAAGATCATAGTTCGTTTTGAAATATATCAAGAACGGCGACGAGGATGTTAACGTACTCCGTGGTGCCGAGGCATTGCAATTCGGAGCCAAGGTTGCAATATCTCGAGAGTGATCGATAAGTTGGGACATTTTCGGGGAGGAAGTTATCGCGAATCCTTAGGACGTGGGCAGATGCGGAAGAGTGGCGTGAATTTAACGACGTAGGTAGTTATACGCTTCAAAAATCTCAGAAGTCGGCTCCGGAGGGTAATGTCTATAAAACTTCTCCCGGGGGTTTCTATCCAGGGGTGTGATGGCTATTCTTGCTGCCTAGGCCACTCGGCCAAAGCAATGCAATAAGCTAAGCTGAGGAGCATCTACGAAACTTGTCGAGACCTTAGAGTGATTCAAGGTGAAAGGCGGCTGTTAAAAGTGGAAGAGTATTCGGCAAGTTCTGCGTAGCAATCATAGTTAGACTATTCCTCAAACCCACAAACGCAGAAGTACTCGGCGCTTCCAGCAGCAAGTGTCGTAGGTGGAGGGTATAGCGGTGCGGCGGTCTAGGAAATGTAATATGCGTGAAAATACAAGCCCAACCAGGGAGAGTAAACTCTCTGGCCTAAGAGACGGCCCCAAAGCCCCTCCTTCGAGGCAAACGATACGGCTTATAGACAAGCAAGATAGTTCCTGCTTTGCAACACTCCTTCTCCAATGGTACAAGGTTTAATAGAGCCCTATCTTCTTGAGTTGCGAAAAGAGTTCGATCGCACGGTGCCGAGAACGTGAAGACTTCTAAGCCTCATCCTCAAAAGAATATGGCTGGAAGTCCAGCCCTTCATCAGCAATTTGTTTCAACTTCGACCCCCAACCCCCCTTTCCGCCCTTCCCTTCAGCATACAACTCACCTATTTGGTCTTGAAAACATCGAACACCCATTTCGCTTTTGAGAACAACGCTGGACCTGATTGGCATCAGCCTGCACAATGTTCAGAATTGCAATAGAATTGTCAAGGATACGGAGCGGCCTGGTTGGCTTTTGCTCTTGACAGACAGTCACTGCGGTAAATACTTATAGGGATTATAGAGGACTTCTTCGACGACCGCGAGAAATTACTCTACAGTGTTTTTTTTGGCGTATTCACGAGCAAATTCTAACATTCAACGCACGAATTGGAGAGTTTCCAGACTCACGTGAGCCATAACTGGATGTATTTGGATTTGTTCGAAGTAATTTTACCATATATATCGGCTTCAGCTGCGCAAGAGCGCGCTAATCAGGACCTTCCAGCTCATTTACTGCGGACCCTAAGCAGAGTCCGGACGATGTCACCGACACAGGGAGGTGAAAGCCCCGGCCATCCTATGCTTCTACACCAGACGAATCCGGCGCCATCCATTTCCTCGTACAATTGGCTCCACATAGTATGGAATTCAACAGCCCACAAGCTTTCACTCTCCTACCCCGCTACACCGCCGAGAAATGAGCTCTCCGTAGTCCCTGCCACAAACATAATGACCTTACTCCCTCACTTCCTTTATCCTTCCAGAACGCCTACGTCATCGAGATATTTTCTTCCACCATTCGGACGGGTAAATCGGAAAGGGCTACTGTAAGTTGCTCGAGCTATATAATGAAGGGAAGGAGCGAACCTTCAACCCGCCAGAGCATATTTTACTACGCCTGCTAAGAGGTGTTCAACGGTGGACTCGGATCGAGTGGTGGATACAGAGGATATGGAGGAAACAGCGGAATAGTCAATACAGCAACGGGCTGATCATTCATCGTAAGGTGTCTATCGGGCTGGGGTGGAGTTTTCACTAGCCGATAGGCACCTTAGAGCTCGGGAAATCGGAGACCAAAGCTAAGTGAGGATCCTTCATTGCGATTGTTGTCCGTCCTCTAGCAAAGATGAATCCGCCTTCCCAGCCATATACCCACCATTTTCTTCGACAAGAATGCTGCACAAGGTCGCAATTCGACTTTCTTCAGTAATCCCCAAGCAGCCGTGAAGATCCTAAGGAAGGTTCTCTTCAAGTAAGTATATTAGACTATTCTAATTGTTTGCTCCCCTCTGCTATAGTAGACTTTGTATCAAAATTTCGAAGATAGGCTATTTTCCCCCACTAGTTTAAGGTATAAGGACGCAGATATGTTTTCTCGGTGCACAATTACGTGTTACGCTGCTTAGGTATCCCACGGCTCTCCTAAGTCTCAAAGATTCTGGATGTTATCTCAAATCCAACATAATTGCTGTTAGAGAAGTCTCAGCCGGCCTCTACAAGCGAAGATATACTAATTCAGACATACTCACCATCACTTTAGCCATAAAATCTATCTAACCAAAACATTTCTGAAAGCAAACATCTAGCTTGCGATACATTTATCCCCTTTCGCGTTAAGCTTCCTAAACACTTCTAGTCCAAATTAAGCTTTGCAGAAAGGTACCCAAAGACGCAAGCCTTAAATCCCCACTTATAACGACGCAGAACGAGATATAAATCTGTACTTTGGAGATCTGACTGTATCTGTGAGAACTATATATCTCACCCACAATGCGAACATTACGGCACACAACGTTCTGGCCGATTTGATGGATAATTAGAGCTAAGCATGCTCCCAAATCACTATCTTCCACCATTACCTCGAGCATACTGGTCATCCGTAACCGTGCCCAGACTCTTCGTCCTACCGTGCCGCCAAACACGATGAAATATCCCGCCCACAACCTTCACGCGCGGCAGCTTGACTAACCTAGCCTCAAATGCCCTCTGGCATAAGTTCTGTGCCAGCACGATTATTTCGGTCAGTGACTTAATAAACCTCATCCACATTACTGAAGTAGTTATTCAGAACCGTTGCATTCCGAGCCCTTCTAGCATTAGATGGGCTTTTTCTCTTAATGTTATCTTCTCTCACTTCGTATCCTCAGCCTCCCTCTTGCTATTCACAGCAAGATTCGAAAAGTCAGTCGAAGATACTCCCTTCAGTAAGCTTGTGCTCTACTAGAGCGGTGGCTTCAAGACCTGCTTTTAACTAAGCAATGCCTTCTTTGGTCTAGGACCTTGCCATCTGGCTACAATTCGACCGCGAGCGAAGAAATTCAGTTTGACCACCCACAACATGCGGTTGGAAATTCTCGGCGAACCTCTTCGCTGGAGTAGGAGTTTGTGAACTGTTGGATGCGAAGGGAGTGTCTATGAGGAGAGCGAGGAGAATATTGAGAGAAGATAGGTTGGCAGATGAGTCGTAAGAAGAGTTGTTGGAGGGCGAGGAGCTGTAAGCTGGAGGAAGACAGCTAGCCGGTAAAGGTTTGGGTTTCTAAGTGTAAAGGAATCGGCAGCGTTGATGCCTAGTCTAAAAGGACAACATCATCCTTGATTATAAAGACTCAAGCGGGTTTATTATGGGTTTTCTTACAGCTCCAATTTCTTCCGCCTCTTCTAAGCTTTGAATTCTAGGTTTTGAGAAGTATATAGCCAACCTGAAAATAATATGGCCGGCCAGAAGAACAATATGACCGGCAAGTAAGACAATCTACCTCCTACCAAAAGCGACACTAATAGTACAGGCCGGGCAACTTTCTTTTTATTCGCATTTCCCATACACCAACGCATTGAACAGCACACAGCTCAAGTTATTTTCAATCATATAGGTAGGTAACTAATAAGGTAAGGCCAACCAATTCCCCAAATAGCATTTTCCGAATGCTGACATTCGGATTCTTACTCTTAACCTTCTTCTTGCTCTCTGAAAGCTTTCTAATACTCACGTCTGCCGATCTAAGACCTCCTCAGACTTACTTCTTTACCTCTAGTGGCTTCGAGGTTCGAATACATCAAACCGCTTCGCAACGCAGATCTCGCCACAGTTCTAAAAATGATATGCGGAACCAAATCTAGAACTATGGCAACTGCATGCTGCATGCATCCACATATTCATGGATGCCTGGGTCTGAATGTTCAACAAGGGTGGGAGACAAAGAACGATGCTTCGCTCCTGGCGACGCCATTTGCGGACCACCTAGGCAGGTGTATCGTCCATCTCGACGAGGCAATACACATGGCATAGACTTGAAACTTCAGCATATGCCTATGGCTCTTTGGCAGTTGTGCTAAAGGAGATCGAAGACTATACGGTGTAAGGTAAGTAAATGCGCAGACTTCCCTTCCCCAGTTTTCGCAATTTCTCGTCCCTTTCGACACTGAAGAGCAATCCACTCGGGAACGCGGTCATTCTAACTACCTCTGCAGCGGCAATGGTCCTTCGCTGACCATGCATACCTCAGTGTGTCATCTCCTGGCTCATAAGCAATGCTATCACGCTAACAACGATTTAAAGCGCGTGTACTTTGCTAGAAGCGTCGAGTTTTGTTGATGGACCGACGCGGAGTGGCGCCGCCATGACTTTCTCAGCGATGCTACCGCGCGCAACTCCTCGACGTCTTACGGCAACCGGAATGCAGACACTAGAGCTGGTAGTGGTAATCGCCACGCTCTTCCAGATAGGCGCGTTGGAGCATGCGGCGTCCGACCGCGTGCCATCTGCTTCGAGCACGCACTTGCATATATAAAGCGATCAAGCATCCGGAGGGAGCATGGCGTGCGCAAAACATGTTTTAGACTGTTCGTCCCAAAAGACTTTGGGAAGGCGTCAAGTTTTGAGATGAGGTAACGGAACATTTTCTTGGTAAGTGTTATGCACGGCTACCATTAGAATCTAACCGTGATCGCTTAGCAGATTGCTATGGAATGAATCCTCTGGAGTGTCTCGACCCAGGCCAATATCATTATCTATACTGAAGAGGCTGAGCTACTAATTCTAGAGCTCCGTTTTGCGGCTGTCCATCTGACCGCCTCCGCCGCATCCATGAAGTCGTTCCATCTCTTACAGTGCTACAGTCTAGCGTTGTTACTGACAGAATACGGTTTTCCTGAGTCATCTACAACTCAAAGCGCTCATCTCTTTCACACCAAACAGGAGAATCAATGATAAGAGAAAAGACCTATGGTTTCTTTAAGATCATGTGGTGGAACCTAGAGCCCTATATCTAAGGTTATTGGGCGTGTAGTTCCGGGAGATTCTCAGTTCACTTACCAAGACAGTATTCTGATGCGTTTAAAGGCGACGGGGAGGTCTCTCGGTAGGCCGTTAACCCTTCAACTTCAGCCTGATCAGTGAGTTGATCGATCTGACGGACCTAGCAGCCTTGCACCCATGCTAGGCCACCAACCACGCCGATCATTTAGGATTATGGAAGCTCATCAAAGACATCCAAAGTGAACGCTCATTTATACCCCTACGGGAAGACGGGTATACCTACTCTGAGATCGAATATTTTGCGTCGGCTACGTTATGCGAGGAGGTGAATCTTTCGAAGAAGTGGAACGATGCTTCAACATTCGGGGGTTCTCGCACAATTTTACCCTACAAAAAATTGGATCGGTATGCTTGTTCGTTACAGCGACTACCATCGTGAATGCCCACTGAGCGTCGTAGGCGGGATCTGCACCCGCAAATGGTGGAACTTGGGCTAACAAGTAAAAATTAACCTAACCTAACCTAAGACCCCAGGCACGTGCTGCTTTTCGAAGGCTGGAAAGACCTTATCAAGCACGTTTATAAGATCTTTATGTGCGGATTAGACCGCTTCCTGAACTCGAACACCTTCTTGTGAATAATGCGCTATAGTGGCCTCTATTAAGAGGTCTCTTGAGTCGTGGATATCTTTGATATACGATCCGAAGCTATTATCATCAATATTGAATACTGTCACCTAGAACAATGTCTCCCCCGTGAGCCTCGATTTCTTCTTTGATGTCGTGTTATTTTGTGAAAGCCACCTGGACACAGACATCATTGCTTTCACCACTGCCGCCCGCATTTGGCTATCAGCCATGGTAGTAACCTCGGTGGCGACGTGGGAGATTATGCGTGTCAACTATGCTGCTTGGACAGATACTTCTCTAGAAGACGAACCTGAGAGGTTGTGGTCGGAAAGTCCGATATCAACTAACGGTATCATGCGTAGATAACCACCCATTAGCAACACAGGTTGTCTTCTACCTTACTGTAGCTCTAGTCGAACATGGCAGGAAGTATGAGGCCGCATTGTCTGGCTAAGATGTTTTTGATGTGATAGATTTTTCTGATAGCTTTTTTCCATACTTTTTATTGACAGCTTTTTTCGTAATCCTTACCTACCGCCGAACCCAACTAGATAAAACTTCAACCGCAACGGGCGACTTTACTTATTGTTCCAGAGACTACACGAACTGTGCTGTGCTAGGCAATAATTTAGAAGACGAGCTGATGCTCGCGTGCGACGCAAACAAGACTCATCTGTTACAGGGCCCAAGGTGCCTCACTTGGCGATCATAACACATCGCCGACATTCTACAATAACGAAGGGCGTAATGTGGTGGCGTAACGTTCCACCCGAGTAGATATAATAGAAAAGGGGGGGTGTATGTTGTTGAAAGGGTGGTGGATGTAGTGGAAGAGGGAGGTGGCTAGAGTAGAAAGGGGGGTGCATGTAGTGAAAGAGCCCTCTTCCGCTACATACACCTCCCTTTTCACTATGTA